>CAEGAF010058885.1:0-35985 GCA_903067075.1 Micropoecilia bifurca
AAGTGTTTTGTTTTGTCCAGAAAACATAACTTAGAGGTTATATAAGAACACATTTCAAAGAAGTTATGCAAATGATTGATGGTGTTGTTTCTGGTCAGTCTCAGGTTTAGAACTTAAACATAAATGGAAATCAGATTGCTTAAACTATCTTTTTTCAGCAAAAATAGAAGCAAAAGGAAATGTCTGTCTTTTTAGAACCTGCATAACTTGTAAGTGAAAGACAAACTCAGATAAACTCAGTTGGCCAAAAAAACTGAATGAAAGTGAATTATTTTACAGCATTAGTATATGCAATAATAATAATAATAATAATAATAATAATAATAATAATAATAATAATAATAATAATAATAATAATAATAATAATAATGTAACAATAAAAAAGTGTATTCCTCTTTTCACAGGAAATTAAATCATGTCACTCGTCTTATAATTTAGTTTTCTTATTTTTAAGTGCTTTGATCTAAGGGTTTGGCATTTGTGAAACTTTGAGGACAATATGCTGAATTGTTAGCTGAGAACAAAAGGACATTGAATATGAGTTACGTTCACCAAGGGCACAACATATTTGAGGACTCAAGACAAGGATGAGAATTCAACAAAATATTTTATTCTTAAACTCTCTTGAACTTTATTTTTTTTGGTTCAGCTGCTTCTGATTTTCTGTGAAGAAAAAATAGTTAAATGCCCTCAGATTCCAAAAAAAAGACAAACAAAACCCCAAAAGTAGCAACAGAAAGTTGGTCCTGGTGAGCCGATTAAACAGAACAAAATGGTACAGCAGGGGGCCAACCCCATACAAGGCCGTCAAAGCCCCTACTAGTACCAGACTAAAGCAAAAAAGAACCTAATGCAAAAGAAAGATCAAAACCAGGACAACTGGTTCCACCAGGCCAAAATCACAATGAAAAAGCAAACAAACAAAAGCTAACAGAAGCCTTTTCAAAGCTTTGCTAGAGATACTAAGTCAGTCTTTACTGTCAACTAACGGGTGATTTAGTTGCTACATTACAAAAGCTTAAAAAGTGTTTTTCCCATTATATTATGAGAAGGTAGTTAAATAAATATGTTCATTCTCAGGTACAGCCATCCACAAGTGATGGAGGTGAGAATTACAGTTTCTTGCATATGTAACTTGTTGCAAAAGCAAATCCTACTTAGAAATCCACAAATTTTCTCTTTTCTTGTCTGAAAATACAAAAAAAAGGAAAGCGAAAGCTGGAGGAGCTTAACAAAAGAGAACCAACTGCAAAACGGTTTCGCAGGAGTATGTCAGCATCTTTGCCAGGTAATTAACTTCATAAAAATGATAACAGGCAATTAAAACAATAAAAGCTTTTCACAATTCAACTTACAAAGCAATAAAATTGAGTTAATTTTACTGCAGATGTTAATTTGCAGATGTAAGCTACAAATTAAATCATTTTTGATGGATTCATAACTAGTACTGTGATCGTGAATAAACTAATTGTTTAGGAACACATCTAATGCAAAACAAAATAACAGAAACTTCAAGCCAGAGGAATGAGCAAGTTCAGACAGAGATAGCAGGAACAGCATCTTGTTCAGATGATCGCACGCAGAACTCAGTGTTTAATCACTGTCATCACACAGTTTATGATGCATTTGTTGTCCATATTCAAAACTTTGTCTGATTTATGAAATGTGTTATCGCTGTGTGAAAGCCATGCCAAATGTTATTTTTCTCTTATTTTTTTAAATAACAGAACAAAGGATACAGTCTGATGTGAAAAATGTAATGACACGTGTTCTGGCTAAACTACACTATCAAGAAAACACAACGCTGAATTCTTTCCTAAAGTGAGTACATTTGGTGTCTGCTTGAATAGTTGTTACGGTTTCTATTCAGATTACCTTAGTCTTTTGGGCTATGGCTACTTCTACATGAGTTAAAACCAGAACAAGAATGGGATCAGTCTATTGGCTGTCCTGTACAAAGCTGCTTAATCAGTCATTATCTGTTAGAGTCTCTTCTCTCATCTGCACATGAATTGATTAGGGGTCTTGCGCATAAAAGAGTTTCCACACTAAAAATTGGTATATGGACAAATTTAGAAAAGTGTGACACACAACAAAGTTCAGATGTACAAAGCTGTGCATACGTGCATCCCTGCTCAACTTTCCTTAATAAATCCCATTATATCCCATTACCATTGTGTTATGGTCCACAAAAAAAGTTTTGCACATTTTCACGGCAGCTAAAATGTTTGCACATATTTACGCAAAATTTCACTACAAGTTCAACACTTTATATATCTACAATCTTCTCTCCTACAGCTTCCCCCTTAACTCCTCTTCTTTCTCAAAACACAAAGGCCTGCCCTTTGTTTTAACCTCTGAAATCTAAAAAATTGACATTTGCAAACCAAACAAGGTTCATAAAGAAGGTTCGTCTACCTGTGTCTCAAACAAAGGATGATTTGTTTGCCAGATCACTTTAGGTAAATGTAGTAAATAAGGGGATCAACATCTCTTAAGTAAATCTGGAGGCCAGAGAGCTCATTTGACCAGCCTCACCATCTGATCACTGGATCATGAAAAAGCTCATTTGACCAGCCTCACCATCTGATAACTGGATTCAAACACAGATGGTATTGCTAAGTAATCTGAAAGTCTGAATATACAGAAAACTTTGAGTTTAAGAAAGTAAAACATTTAAGGCAAGAACCATACACTTCATTCAGTCAAGTCTGAAGATGCTTCTGTTTTTCAATCCCACTGATCCAGGCATGTGTAAAATACAATTTACTATTGTTACATAAACAATGCAACAAATACTATCCTGAAATTTTTGAAGCTATGCTTTTGTTGTCACCAAGCTATTGGCTACAGTCTTTATGTTGCTGTTTTTCATATTTTCCCCAGTTGTTGATAACTGTATTTGCTCAGATTCCTGTAACAATACAATTTTAAATACAAATATAAATGCTAAAACCTACACATTAATTAATATTTTTTAAAAGTTAATAAATCACCACACCTTTATCTTTTCACAGGGATAAAATCAAAGATCTGGAGACAGACAGAAGAGAACTGGTTGGTGTTTTTGGTAAAACTGGAGCTGGAAAGACCAGTTTGATAAACGCTCTCATTGACGAGAGGAAACTTCTGCCGTGTGGAGATGTTGATGCATGTACTTCAGTCATGATTAAAGTGGAGGCAAACATGTATAACACAAAGTATGAGGCACATATTGAATTTATCACAAAAGAGGTAAAAGAACTATACAAATACTCCCTCCTATTTCACATGAACTGAAGAATCACAATGTAATAGAGCTAATAATTGTTTTTTATGTTTAGGAATGGAAAGATGAGTTGTGGTCAGTGAGTCAGTTTCAAGAGAATAAAAAAGATGATGAGGATGATGATTATCAGGATGTTATTGAAAAACTGTCGGCACTCTATGGAGAAGAATGGAAAGAAAAATCTTCTGAACAACTAATGGACCCAAAATATTTCAAAGAAATACCAGAATTTCTTCAATCCATAGGAAAGATACTCTCATGTGAAACAGTAAGTGTGAAAAGGTGCATGAGTTGTTGAAAGTCTTTCTATGGAAAACCAGGACAGCCAAAATCAGGAATAACTAGAAATATATAAGTAGTTTAATTGAGTCATGTATATAACACAAATAATAAAGAAAGACAATGGTATTTTAGTCACATTTTATTAATCCATGATGTTAAACCACTTGAAAATGGCCACAAATGTTGTTAGGAACTTACAAAACATGGAGAGAAGTTTTGCTGACAACAATGTGCAAGCTGAACATCTAATGCCGCCCATCCTCTTTAACTAAAACACCAGGGATCTCATTTATAAAGTATTATGTTAGATCCATTCTAAAATGTGTATATAAACACCCGATAGGTGTGTACATACGCACCTGATTGAACACATGACTCTTCAATTTTCCTTTACAAATCACACCTAAAGCTAAATATTTGCGCAGAATGCTCCATCTCCTGCTTTGCCAAATACACACATAAAATGTTGATGCAAAGCAGCTCAGATATTTTTGTGTTTAAGTACTAATTTGTGGATTAAGTCGATAAATAATATCAGTCTCTGAAGTTCATATTTTTAAAGAAGTTACAGGAATGATCAGAAATTTCTGAAATATTTGAAAGTTGAATTATAATAGCACTTTGCACCAATCTGTTTCTGGTTGAATAACCTAAACAACAACCTGAAAACAATAAATATCTTTCCTCTCAAGCTTATTTGTCTATTCAGTAATTTAGCACCAAACAGGTGCTTTGAATTGAAAATGCTGCTTATTTTATACATACCGGTAGTTTTCAATTAAAATGTGATTATTTGCGAATAATTAATTAGATGTCCTGAGATTAACTCAATTAAAAATGTTAATTGAGCCTGACCACTAATTTCCATAATATTTCTGGTTTTGCAAGTCCTTAGGACTTTATGGAGAGGAACATTTCTCAATAAAATTTGTAAACTTGGTCTTGCAAATTAAACTTAACAATTTCCCATGTTTACCTTCATTCCATTTTTGCAGGCTAAAGAGCTATCTGCTAAAATGATTAAATACACAAGAACTGAATCAAATCATGGAGGAGAAAGAGGCATAAAGAGATGGTACTGGCCTCTTGTGAAGTGTGTGACTGTCAAAGTGCCACATGATTTTCCCCAACACATCACTCTTGTGGATCTTCCTGGAAACGGAGACCGTAACAAGAGCAGAGATACAATGTGGAAAGGGGTAATTCACTGCTATATAAAGAAAATAGAAACATATCAACAAAATATATTAATCATTATTGTATTTTTAATGCTGTTCCAGATTGTTGGAAACTGCTCTACTGTGTGGATCGTCACTGAAATCAACCGAGCAGCATCAGAGAAAGAATCCTGGGAAATCTTGAAGAGCGTTAGTAGTCTCCTAGGAAACGGTGGGGAGTGCAGATACATTCACTTTATCTGCACAAAATCTGATGTTATTGAAGACTCGACTGATCAGTAAGTGAAATGAGGCAACAAAAGTGTGTGATACACTTAATATTTAAGACATGCTCTTAAAAATTAGTAATTGGGAAACTCAACAGGAGTCTCGTTCACAAATCTTCATCTTCTTCCGACTAAACGATAAAGGTTGAACTTGTCAATAAATAGGATTTGTGATGGAATAGGATTATGTGGAGAATCAAAATTCTTTAGCTGAAGCAACTCTAAGGATTGATATTTCTTTTTCCATCAGCTCAGCTGATCTTCAGGCCAAAATCCTCAGAAGAAACATTAAAGCAAAGGAAGCAGTGCGCAAAGAATTCAACAAGCTACACAAGATTAAGGTAAGCTTCGCACGTCAAGACAACAACTAAAATAAATACTGTCTATAGCCACAAAAATCAATCAAGTTTATTTGTATAGCACATTTTAAATACAAGGCAGTTCAAAAAGGTTTACATCATAAAAACATCATACAGTCACCAGTTGTGAAACAAGCAACATATATTACAACTCAACAAGTAGGCTTTTACTCTTGATTTAAAGCCGCTTCTCCATGTTTAGTTCTGGTTCTTACTTGCAGAACAGGCCAGAACCAAAAGACTTGTTTTGTATTTTGATGCTAAGCCATTCAATGATTTATAAGCTAACAGTATCTTGAAGTCTATTCTCTGAACTACACAGGGTCTGTGTAAGGACTTTAGAACTGGTGTGATGTGCTTTATCCTGCTGGTTTTAGTGAGGAGCAACATTCTGGATCAAATTATTTTTAGGCAGAACTGTGAAAACACTTGCAGTAATCAATGTGACTAAAGATAAATGTATGGATCAGTTTGTCTAGGTCTTGCTGGGATCGTAATCCTAGGAAATAAATAAAATTAACAAAATCCGTTTTACCTAGAAACACTTCAGTGATGACTCTTTCCAAGTGTACACAGTGAGCTCCAAGGAGTTTCTGAAACCAAAGGCTCTCAGTGCAGAGAACACTGGTATGTTAAATTCCTAATTTCTCTGAACACTTTGTTGGTAACTCTTAGCACTCTGACAGTGACACTGTTGAAATAAAAGTTAATAATGTTTTTGCTTTCACAGAAATCCCCAAGCTTCAAAATTTTTTGCAAAATCTCAATGACAGTCACTCAGAAATGCTGAACTATGTTTCTGGAGCTCATGGGATTCTCTCTTTGATTCATGGAGCCAGGTTAAAGCAAAAGGTGAATTTCCTCAAACCTCAAAGTCTCTCCATAACCTTTCACCTCCACATCACTCTGATCTTTCTGCACATCATCACTTCTTCACAGACAGGGACCCAACTTCTTTGTCTCTCTCCTTTCTACCATTAGATTGGAAGAAAGTTGAGTAGGCCATGTCACCTCCAGTATCGGCTGCAATATTAATTTTCTACCTATTTTCAAAGCTTAGTGCTCTTTTTCGCCATTTTCTGCATGTCATTTGATTTTATTTTAATTTATGAATTTAATTATTGTGCAGCTCTCTCCAACTATTTCAGCTTCCTCCCACAGTCAAAAAAATATGACTATCAGGTTGATTGAACGCTCTAAATTCTTAGGTGTTAGGGTGTGTGTGTGTGTGCGTGTGTAGGTGTGTGTGTGTATATATATGCTTGATTGTTTGTCCAGTCTGTCTCTTTGTTGGAAGATGGATGGATAATTGTGCAGCATCATTTAAGATCTTGAAAGACATTTTTTGAATAACCTGCTTATTTTTACTTATTATTATAATTAAAACAAGTTTCAGAGGAAAGATTAATTACTCTGTCACAAACAGTTACCAGTTTTTACAGCATGTACTAACGGAGTTGACTTTTTTCAGCATGGAATACAAACAGAAGTATGTGAAAAGCTTGAGAGAAACATGGCCCTTCAACTTGATCCAATCCAAAAAGCAATGGGAAGAGCTTGCCTGGTTTTTGAGAAATGCCTGTGTCAAGGGGTTGAACGATCTAAAAGCTCATGCAAAAAAAAGCTGAATAGCTTCCTATATCCTCGGGTATGTTGCTTGGCAGTAACCACAGAGTTAATTAAAATGTTCTGTTGCATTTGAAATAATGCCTTATTTTTAAGGGAAAGAGTGGTAGTGGTTATCACAGAACATTAAAGAGCGTTTTCAAAAGTGGTGGAGTCTACAAACCCAAAAAGGGAAAACAAATAAACCTCAACATGAAACTCACTTCGTTCCTGACTGACAGCATTGATGAGGAATTCAGGAAAACCTTCCCGTAAGAACTTAATACACATGAAAAGTATTGTTCAACTCTGATGAAAGTGTACAATTTGTAAATCCAAAATTCAGGGGTCTATTAAAAGAAACTTATGATATAGTGCCATTTGTGAATGACTTCAGCATATCAAAATGTTTCAGAAATGAACAAAAATGTGGCCCATTTAATGGTGTCATTGACAAGTTTTCTCTGGACACTGAAAGTCTGGAGGAAAAGTACAAAGATGTGAGGTTGCAGCTGATCTTTCTCCAGACAGAGGTAAATGATAGAGAAAAGATGGCTCTTTTTCATTTAGCATTGCAACAGTTTATGAGATTTTAATAAAAGCTATTTTTTCTTTAGATTTTTCATAGTAAAATTCCTTTTCATACATGTCTCATAGGAGGAAAAAATTAAGAAAAACCTGAACAAAAGGATTAGAGACCAAAAGAAAATAATCTACAACAGCCTGACAGAGACAATTGAGGAGAACATGCAAGAGTGCTACAAAAGTCAGAATTTCTATTATTACAAAAACTTCATTTTACAGTAAAACATATTTAAAATCATTCTTACCATTTGTGATTGATCTCTGTGTTGCAGCTGCAGCAGGATACTCAGGTCCTGGTATGCTGGAGAAAATGAGAGAAACAGTCTCAAGACATTTTCATGAATCAAAGGACACCATGTTTGCACAGGCTAAAAAAGTCATGTTGAACCACCTGCTGAGCTTAAGGGTTTGTCCTTATTTTGATATTGAAACAGCATCTATGCTACCCAGCAAGAGCTAAATCTGAACTATTTTTGTAGGTATCCTTTGTTGTACTTCACATAAACCCTGAGTGTTTGCAGCTTGGAAAGCTCAATTTCTATAGGACCAATTTACACACTTCCCGTCAGAAACCTTAATGTGGTTTTTCTGGCAATAAATTTGTAGTTAAAGACAACATGTCTGACTAAAAGTTCTGGTTTTTCTTAAGACCAAATACATTGATAAGTGTGACATTCTTAGATTATGGTATTGCACAAAACAAAGTGTATTAAAACTTTTAATAAACTGCATTTATTATAACTTTGTTTTGTGAAAAAATTCTTTTAAATTCTTTAAAAGAATCTAGAATATTTTTTTATTCTTTTAGATTCTTTAGCTAAAAGAATCTGCAATTACTCATACATCTATGAGTAATTTACTGTAAACTTAATTTGTTTTCTTGCTTCTCCTTCCCAATACCAACTCTCCATTGGGGTTTTCTGCTGTATCCTAAAACTTGTAGCTAAGATTATGCTCCAAACTTGTTGGCTAAACACAACACTTGTGTTTAGACAACATGTTTTGTGCTTACTCATAGATTACTCAGACATCTATGAGTAATTGCAGAGGTTGTTACATGTGTAAATTAGTTTGTCTTTAATCCAGCTTTAGACTTCTACCTAAAAATAAAGATTTTAATGTTAAATTAGGTGGACATTTTTCAAACAATGAAGGACACATTGAACAACTCCATGGACCTCTCCTTCAGATCAGATGGTCAATCGATTCCAGGTAAAGCAAGACTTATTTGTGTTTGAAATCTGGCCTGAAAGACATTCTGTAAATATTTGATGCTACTTTTAATCAAAAATTCCTTTGTTAGATGTTTCAGCAGAGCTCGCAATGGTAAAGAAAATCTATAATAAGCTTAAGAAATGAACAAATTAGGAAAGCTCATGAACAGGGTAAAGTATTGTTTTTTTATTTTCAACATTGACTAGTATTGATCAATGGTGTATATGATTTGAATAAAACATCTCCCCGTCTTTCAAATTGACAGCTCATTTGAAGTCATGACAAGGACCACCATAAGGAATACTGAAACAACTTTGCTCCAAGATTATTAATTTAAAACAAATGTATTACTATTACAACTTTCTGCATGTTTCTTGATCATTTCATGTAACATTATGCTTATATAGAAATCATTATAGTAATTAATAATTTCTAAAAAAAAACAAAACAAAAAAACAACACAATTATAAAAAGTTTTTTAAAAAGTCTGTTTTTTTACTTTGAAAGACTTGAGATTTTTTTGTAGTGAGTGACTTCTGTTTTTTAAACTGGAGAAAGAAACATGTCACAAGTGAAGCTTTAAATAAGATTGAACCTTATTACTGTATAATAAAAATGAAGAGTTTTAAATGTTTCACAAACGATTATCAAAGTTTTCTTTAATCAGTGTAGAATCATTTATTCAAAGTTTAGCTTGTCCAATTCAGATTTTATGCATGTTTTATACAAAGCTAGTTTTAGCATGCCTGAAAACCAATAAAATGCACCACTTTTGTGTTTAACAAATAAAGATTTTAATTAGTTTCAAACTGTGTTAAAAATAGACATGTACATGTTTTTATATTTAACTGTTTATTGCTTTGGTAAAAGCTGGAATAAATAATATGAATTGATTTTTTTTTCACACTGTATGTTGGACACACTCAAACAAGCCTTACTTCTCCCTAAGATAAAACATACCTAACAATAAAAGAAAGTGTCACACCTCTAAGTATATGCTTAAATGTTGTATGAAGAAGGGTTTCCGGGTTAGTAATCATGAGTGTCTTCTTCAGAATCTTCACCATATGGATTTTCAGCCTCATCTTCCCAGAGGAAACTTCATAAACTTTATATTGGGACAAAAGATAACATGGAGGTGTAGGGAATTTTGTCACTAATAGCTGTATTGATACATTTTGGAAATAGGTGCCTCACACATGGAATGAAACATATAAGATTAATACGGTTACTGGTACAATGAAGAGGTAGCTATACCAGAATATTGTGCAATTCTTCAAACTTTGTTTTGGGACCAGGGGTGAGTCTGGTTATGAAGTCATCTGGGTTTGTGTTGTCTGGAATAAAACACAGCAGACTTCATCTTTTTTAGCTAAAAGGAAATCAAGAGAGGCTCTAGCTTTTCTCCTTAGTGGCACCAGAACCTGCTGCAAAAAGCTCTTGTATTTCAATATGTGCGTAGAAGTAGTTCTTTACTCTGCTTCACTCTCACCTCTGCGTCACGATCTACTCAGCTTGGATGCCGTGTGCAATAAAGAGCAGCGTTATGTGAAGTTGTGCAGCCGATAGAAATTCAGAGACCTGTTGAGGAAGGCTGTACCATGGAAATAAATTTTAATCCTAAATGAATCAGCTCCCATCTGTTTCCTGTCTGATTTTGATCTGTTCACTACGTTCCAACTTGGTGAACGGACACAGCATTAATAATACAGCACACAGATATTTTATTTTTCTTCATTGTAACATTTTTGTCACACTGTACACTGGTGGGGTTTTGAAGATTTTTTAAAATGACTACATTTTTAAGGTTAGAGGAGAATCACGTCTGTCAACATGTCCAATATTTTTACATTTTTCTGATAGTAATTTCCATCTATCCCACTCAGACTCTTCTCATCTTGGTCCTGGTAATGCCCTCTGGTATCTACATGGAGAGGGATTTTTTTCAAACTTTCCTTTCTCCTGATCAAGCATGTTTTGACATAGGAAAGAAAGAACTCTAAAAGACTAGCAGGTCAAGTTTATGTTTTTATCCATATGGATAAAAAAATATCCATATTTAAGTTTACATCCACTTATGTACATTTTAAATACTCAGAATAAAGAAAACAAGAGAGGCACAAATCAAATACAACCCAAATCTTGAGGTGATGACATAAGAGAAGACTTGTAGACTATTTTTTTATAAGATGAAATTTATCCAAATTAATAATTTAAAACGAAACCATGTATGAAGATGGAATTTAAGGTGTGTGCAATGTGCATGTTTATGCAAAGCAAAGTTTGCATATATTTCCTGGTGAAAAGAAACAAAGGAAAACAAAACCACAGGGTTAAAAGTTGCACACAAGGGTGAGAGCCGGGGATCTTCCATAAAGTATTTGCCCCAGGACATTACAATAAGTATCTGATAAGTATCTTGATTTATCGCTCCATGGAAAAACAAGGAACCACTCATAAAACAGTTCCTTATTCATTTCTAACTAAAAGAGTAGTCGTTATGATAAACATCCTCTATACAATGCACCAGAGGGAGAATCAAGAACACTACAAGTGACATTTAATCTCACTTGATCTCATTCTGGATTGTGCTACTGTTTATGAAAAGACAAACTAGTTCTTTGCAATTTGTTTGTATGTTTTTTGATATAAGTGGATAGAAAACAGCTCTAGTCCAAGACATTGTGGTGGTGGATAAAGAACAGAGGAAAGCCGTTGTGGTGGATGTAGCAATACCAAGTGATTGCAGCATCAGGAAAAAGGAGCACGAGAAACTGGAGAAATACCAGAGCTTCAGAGAAGAACTGGAAAAGGCCTGGAAGGTGAAGACCTCAGTGGTGCCTGTGGTCATCGGGGCCCTCGGGGCAGTCACCCCCAAACTGGAGCAGTGGCTAAAACAGATCCCAGGAACAATATTAGACATCTGAGTCCAGAAATGTGCAGTACTAGACACAGCCAAGATACTGCGCAGAACACTCAAGCTCCCAGGCCTCTGGTAGAGGATCCGAGCTCAGAGGATGAAAGAGAGAGAGAGAGACCACCCACGGAGGGTGAGAAGGGAATTTTTTAATATATATAATGTTCATTTATACAATGTAATGTGTCATCAAAGAAATTAAATAACGTGTATGCAGCAACCCATAGTTGACTAAGTTACAACTGGAAACAGGAAGAAAACAAGAGAGTGTTTACTTTGCATGCAAAACAAAGAGTGCGGTGTCTTGGGATGCAGGTATTTAAAAATATGCTCATGCAACAAACTTGGAAAGTAATCAAGCAAGTGCTGTTACGGGTAATGTTAAGAATACGGGGAGATTTTTTTGTTGAGACTTGGAAGATTTTTGAGTATTGAACTGATGAAACTGTAATGAGGAATCCGTAGTGGTAGTGTAATAAATCTCTGGCTTGTCTATGGCCTAGCTAGCAGCAAGGACTACCTCCATGCATTATTTCTTTTACTTATATTTTAGCCACCTTTCAATTCTCCAATAGGTTCATACAGTATGTGTTATATAGTTATATTTGATCTGATTTTTTTAATCACTTGTTCTGTATTCTTTATTTTGAAACTGTAGCTCGTAGCTGTGTTTCCAAGTAATAGCAGCCCAACCCCCGCCTTCACTCCTCCACCCAGATCCCAAACAAGCAACGCCATAAGCAAACACCTGGTGGAACTGCGCATCTGCTGAACCCGTTATACCAGCTACTTCTCAGTGCAACGCTGGTAAAAGAATCAAAGCAACACTCCAGTTATGTTTTTAAAGAGGAAATAACATTATATAAAAAAGTGGATTTTACATCCTGCCCCTTTAACTGAGACGTGTAGCATGTTTTAAAGCGGCACCAAGACATTTAAAGAGATATGCAATAATTTAACTAAAAACATACCTGCCAGGGTATTTGTATCTTTACTTTATTTGTAAAATGTTTTCTAATGATTGCTTCTGCCATTTTACATTCAGCCGCTTTTCTCCCCTGATCGCCCCCATGTTTCCTTCAGACCACACCCCCTTCGATGTTTTCTTTGTTCTGTCAGTAATCTACCTCTTTGTGAGAAAACGTGCAACATTTCATGACATCTTCTTCAAAAGATGTCATGAAAAGGTCAGTTTTCTATTTTTTTCCGCAACGTTCCTGGATTTTTCCACCCTGTATTGTTGCTCCTTTCTTCTCCTCCCCTCCTGCTTGACTTCTTTGCATTACCTTCAGGAACAGGTGAACATCTCAAATGTGCTATTTTGAGCTCTTAAAATGTTTATTCTATCTACATTTATTTATCAGCACCAGCTTACCGGTAAAATGTAATATTATCTGTAATGCTGCGTAGTAGCCGCTCTTCCTAACGATCAGATTTTTTCACTTTCAGTTTCGTTTCTTGGAAATGGATACCTTTGTATGTGACAAACTAAACCAGTGGGGTCTCAGTGAGTTTATTGAAATATTTAAAGGTAAAGTACAACAAATCCTGACTATTAATGAGGAAAGCTCTTTTGTTCATTGTATTTGGTTTACCAACATAACTTTAGCTATAGTAATAATTAAAGCAATTTGCTCTCCTGACTGGACAAATGTTGTTTAACAAGTGAGTGCACATATATTTTTGTTCAAACAATAGATTTTTTTGTTTATTGTTTTTTTTAATTTGGTTTGTTTGTTTTTGTCAAACTTCTCCTTAATGTGTTTTAAAGGGTCTAACCTTTGTTTCTCCATTAGATGGCACTGTAAAATCTACAAACTTTTAAATGGTTTTACTTAAAATAGTCAGCTCTTGAGGACAAAATTTTACTTTCATAGTATAAATGTTTACACAAGAGCAGCATCATGTAAATTGCCCAGATTTAAACATGAACCATGACTTTTGTGAAACATTTGAGGAGAAATTAAACAAACTAATGTACCAAGCAAAGTCATTTTCAGGTGTGTGAAGTTACAAAATAAACTAGGCGTGGTGAAAGTAGCATGATTTATTAGTGACCCTCTGCCTTTTCTTACTGTGGTAAGCCATCAACTTTCACCATCATAAAAACACGTTTTACTGAAAATACAAGAGCTTTATCCTTATTTTATAAAAACAGTTTTCTTATACAATCAATTAAAGGGAAAAAATGGGTTCTTAACATTGCTTATATCATTTCCTCTTGCATAAAATTGATTTTTGCATTTCTTTAAAATGATATTTCTAAGGTTGTGATTAACAGAGTCATTTGATTACAGATCAAGGGGTTGACACAGAGAGCCTTTATTGTCTTGAGGATGAAGACATTGACAAGCTGATAGCAAAAGTGGGACCTAGCGCACGGTTCAAGAAAAGACTCAAACAGTTAAAGGTAATGCCATACATTATTAATCATTTAGTACCATGACTTCTGCCTATAGATGTAAAAACATTGTGTATGTAAGATATTTTCATTTTAGGAAGAAGAAAATACTAATGGTGAAAAAGAAGTTTGTCCTAAACCACCAGTAAGGCAAACCTCTTCTCACAATAAACGCCAAATATTACATCCATTAACTATTACATCCATTAACTATTAATATTAAATTGTCTTTGACTAAATTAGGAATACCCTTTATTTTCCTGTAGTAGGGAGTTTAGATCTAACAGCAGCAAACTGACAGGCAATTGAGGCATGTTGCCTGTCATTGTCACACAATGATAAATAGTATAAAAATATAGAAAAAGTAATTTAAGAATAATATAATGTACAGTGAAGACAAATTTACCACATAAAATACTGCACAGTCATCAAAAATATCATACTGTGATCAATGTGCAACTGAGCAGGATAATTTTTAAAACTGTGTGTGTATATTTGTGCAGT
The DNA here is from genome assembly GCA_903067075.1 of Micropoecilia bifurca. Taxonomy (NCBI): domain Eukaryota; kingdom Metazoa; phylum Chordata; class Actinopteri; order Cyprinodontiformes; family Poeciliidae; genus Micropoecilia; species Micropoecilia bifurca. Next base: position 14,581 of record CAEGAF010058885.1, read on the forward strand.
AAAAGACAACAGACCAAATAGCAAACAATACGAATGTGGGGAAAAAAACTGCATATTTTTTTTTATTAAACTGTTTGCCTAACAAAAAATAATTATTTTACCTTAGTGCCAAGAGCAGAATGAAGATGCAACTAATTTGACAAAGGTAAGTGTGGGAGTACTGTGGTTTCTACTTTTCTATTTCTTCTTTTTTCAAACAAAAATCTGAAAATCATCTCGTGTATTTGTATTTGAGCCTCCTAACTCTGACACCCCTGAATAAATCTAGGACTGGCACTTGACTTATGAAGTAATTTAATCCTTCCTAGACATATTGGTCCTCTTTTTAAAAGTAAATTACCCCTGTGACAGCCGTGTTTATGTAAGAGTAATGTCACCTTTTATTGTTGTTAGTCAAATAAAGTAATGTTTCTTATAATATCCAGCCAAAAAGCTAGTAAACATATTTGATTTACATATACAAAATCTAAAAAAGTTATTTTTGTGTGCATCCTCAGATTTTACCCTCCACGAGTAATTCAGGTAGAAAATACAATGTCTTAATCTATATTTCAGATTTTTTATTGTTTTTGAGAGACCCAACTAATCTATTTTTTTATTGTTTTGTAAAAAGGAAAGCGAAAACTTGACCTTCACAAAGAATCTAGCATAAAGAAACCAAAGCGGCAGAATAAAAGATTTCAATTCACAGGTATAGATATGTTTTGGTATCAATGGCATCAAAATAATGTTGATGTAGAAACATGATGCATTTTTAGGTAAGTGTAGAATATTTTGTCTGTATTATAATAAATAAAATCTATTTGCTAAAATTATGTGTAGTTTGAACTTATTTGGTAAAAGATTGAAGAAGTGAGAGTAGCAATAAAATGAACTTCCTTTGCATTAAATGTTCAATGTTGTTGCTAAGCCTTTGTATTGATTTCACTAACAGAATCAATGATACTGAATGATGTGAAAAACATAATGACACATGTTCATGCTAAGCTACAAGATCAAGAGACCACAGATCTTAATGAATTCCTTATGTAAGTATAATTTTATATTTTTCTGTCATGCCTTACAAACAAATAATTACAAGTTTGAGCTCAAAGTTTCCCTGTGTATGTGGTTGTTTTCCATCTTCTCTGAGTTTTGTAGGTCTGTTTAATTTTGTTTTAATTAAAGACACAATTTGTCACAAAAATTCCTACTTCCTGTCATCATTTGGCTTCTCTCACAGAAATTCATGAAACAAAATGTGTTCATAATGGCAGTGTTTATGAAGAATAACTGATCTGAAATGAAATCTGGTGGATGGTGATTTCATAGTGTACAGTTCATGGCACTGGTGCTGCTAGGTCTTCAGGAATACAGGCAAACAATGGCGATGTGATCTACAAAGGTCTACTATTATGACACAGCCTGGGTAAAGTTTTTAGATAATTCTGTGCACAGGTGGAAGCAATTAAATTTGTTCTTAATTTTCAACAGGACCAAAATTAGAAATTTGGAAACAGACAAAAGGGAGCTGGTTGGTGTGTTTGGTAAAACTGGAGCTGGAAAGACCTCATTGATTAATGCAGTCATTGGTGTGAAGAAACTTTTGCCATCTGGAGATGTAGATGCATGTACCTCGGTCATGATCAAAGTGGAGGCGAACACTCTCAACTCGAATTATGAAGCAGAGATTGAGTTCATAAACAAAGAGGTGAACACAACCATCAAATGGTTTGTTCATATTATAACATGGAGCATTGCAGGGTTACACACTTTAAACCAAACACAATATTTCCTTTTCAGGAGTGGGAAGATGAGTTGGGGACCGTAGATCGTTTTCTTGAGGATGATGAAGAGCAGGAGAAGCATGACGATGATGAAGAGAACGATGGCTATCATGACCTTATTGAGAAGCTTACAGCACTATATGGAGAGGAGTGGAAACAAAAATCATCACAACAGCTCATGGATAACAGATACTTCAGAGAGATTCCAGAGTTTCTTCAGTCCACAAAGAAGATTTTAACTTGTGAATTGGTGAGATGCAACTTTTAGGTCTGGAAAGATAGTGATAATACTACATGCAAATCAGAACTGGCCAGGCGTCATTTATTAGGTTGTGGTTTTGAACGATAGAGTTTTGGCATCACCTGGCCCTCTAAATTGAGCCAGTCGAAAACAAAAACATTTGGGGTCATTCACATAAATCATAATGACAGGTATACAAAAAGTGGAGATAGTCTATGAATAATACTCATGTTTTAAAATCAAAAAGTCAAAGAACACACCTTAATCAAAATGAGAATCTGTAGCAAAACTTGATAAATTATGTTTGAAATGTTGCCAATTCTTTTTTAGCTGCTTAGTTCAATGAACATATTTGGTTTTGAGGTAGAGACACACACCATGTGTGCTTCACCTTTCATTTCATGGACTGCTTTATTTTGCTCCATCAGGCTATAGAGCTATCTGCAAAAATGTTGAAGTACACCAAACAAGGAGAAGACAAAGATATAAAAAGGTGGTACTGGCCTCTTGTGAAGTGTGTCACTGTCAAAGTACCACAAAATAATTTTCTCCAGCATGTCACTCTTGTGGACCTTCCTGGAAATGGAGACCGTAACAAGAGCCGAGACACGATGTGGAAAAAGGTAATTTGTACCTTCATACCGTGGTATTCACTCTTTCAATATATTTTTAGAAATATTTTTAAAGCATTCATTTTCACTGCACCATCTTCACCTCAGATTGTTGGAAACTGTTCTACGGTGTGGATCGTATCTGAAATCAACCGAGCAGCATCTGATAGAGAATCCTGGGAGATCCTGAAAAGTGCCAGTAATTTCCTTGGAAACGGTGGGGAGTGTCGATACATTCACTTCATCTGCACCAAGTCTGATGTTTTAGGAAATTTACATGATCCGTAAGTTTGCTAATACACTAAAGATTGAAAATTTAAAGAGTCAATTCAGACATCAGTGAAGATGGGTCAAAGATCCACTAGTTGTACTGACAAACAGTGTTAAAAGACATCACTCTGAAGTACAATGTATGAAGTACATTGTTATCTTTTGGGAATGATTGTCAGGCCCATTGAGCTAAACATCCACCAAAAGCAATTAGCTGGTTTATGAGTAGATAAATGACTCTGACAGAGGTTTTCAGTAAACTGAAAGTAAAACAGACGTTTATAGTTTAGAATAAAAATATGGCTGGGTAAAGGAACACACAGATACTGTAGGGTAACTATAAGGTCACCAGTGAGTAAAATAAATGTGTGATATAGATATATATCACATATATATATATATATGTATATATATATATATATGTTTTTTAATCCTTTATTTATTATTTTAAAAGGAAAACTTATTCACCAGGCAATCATGTCCACTGCAACTTGAAGTTAATTTATGAGATGTTGCAAATAACTCAGAACTGATTGTTAAAAAAAGTTCAAATACTTTTCAAGGTGCCTCATTTATATCTGTAGTAGTTGCTACATTTCATGATGTAATTTCTGTCATAAAGTTTTCACTGGTGAATGTTTTCTTTTAGTTCACCAGCTGATGTTCAGGCCTTAATCCTAAATAGAAACTTAAAAGCCAAGGAAGCAGTGGGCAAAGAATTCAACAAGCTAAACAAGATAAAGGTGAGCTTTGAACAGCATCTGGTTTTCTAATTGATCATCTACAATTAAATAACATGAGCAAATTCAATTCTCCACAGAAATATTTTAGTAATGAGTGTTTCAAAGTCTTCACAGTGAGCTCTGCAGAGTTTCTGAAACCAAAAAACCTAAAGCCGGAGGACACAGGTAAGCTACAACTTAAAATGGAAGATTCCTATTGAGGAATTTAAGGGTGGCTTTACTCTTAAGTATATTATAAATAGGAAATAACACTCAGAAACAAGTTTCACTGCTAGGCCAAAGCAAGCCGGAGATTTATTACACCCCACGGAATCACAGTACTCAAAATTCTTCCATAGTCTTGACAAAAATCTCTTCACAAAAAATCTCCTCAAAGTCTAACAATCGCTTCCTAATATACCTCTCAGGTATTCATTGGATGCATGTTGGAAGTTTCAACCAATGGCGAAAAGGCGTTGTTTTCGCCAGTAGATTTGGCGTGCTTTTGCATTTAGTGTGTATTGGGCGACCTTTAATATACATTTGGAAATGCAAACAAAGTCATAAGACTCCAAGATTTCAACAAACCTCACAACATCTGCTCCAACTGATAAATGCCAAATAGACTATAATTCCAGCCTTCCTCCCAAGTCCAATTGCGCACAGTAACCTTTGTACGCAACTCGAGATAAGGGAGTCAGGTCAGTTCGACCTAGTGAAATGCCAAATCCTTTTGCAAAAACAACTCCTTAGATGAAATATCGCTCCGACATGCCTCAGTAATTTAACCTCAGTTTGATGCTAATATGACCTTATTGTCTTTTCCAAGAAATTCCCGAGCTTCAAGATTTTTTGCAAAATCTAAACGACTCCCACTCAGTGACACTAAACTACATTTCTGGAGCTCAAGGGATTCTGTCTTTGATTCGAGGGGCCAGCTTGAAAAAAGTGGTAAGGCTGAGAAAAGAAGAATCTTAATTTTTCTAGTAATCTCAAATATCCGAAGAAGACGCACATTTTGTGATACAGAGATTTGCAGAAACCTAACACATTTCTAGTCACCTCTTTTTTCTTGACATCCTCTGTATATTCTTGGTGCGGAATGTACTTTCTTATAATTCCTTCCCTTTTGATAAAAAAGACCAGATTAAAGCTGCAATGTATAAGACAATAAAATAAAATTTCACATACTTGTTGAAACTGTCACTGTGTGATGACAGTACAATATGAGACGGAGAATATGTGAAAACATCTAGCTCCTCTGCCTTCTCTCACTGCTCACTAGAAGCCAACTTGAAAAAAATCAAGCAGAGTCAAGAGGAGGGCTTTACCGCTGTCAATCATTCCTGTGTCCACGCTGCTTACCCGCCCTGTAACACCCCCCCATGCTGTTTGTTATGATACTTTATCCCCGTCAGCAGAGCCTGTCGTTAATGCTAAGGCTAGTTAGTATGTAAAGTCCTGTAATGTTGAGTCATTTTTTTATTCATTAGCACATTTAGCAGCGTGTCCACAAGGTTGATTGACACCACTAAGAAACTTATTCTGGCTCTGGTTAGTTCTTTTGATTGGCAGTGTATTGCTTTAGATGGCAATAACAGCACAGGTAGGAAGTGGAGGAGCTCGATCTTTTCATAGATCTGTCTCATACAGTCATGATGATCTGGCGATAGCTTCAACAAATATGTGTAAAACATATATTTTTTTATAAAAGTTATATACTGCAGCTTTTAATAACAGTAACCTCAACGTCTAAAAAGATTCTTGCTTCTTACTGATCTGTTAGCAATTCTATATCTGATGTTTGTTCTAGTTTTTTGACCTGTTTGATTGAAACTAGCTAACTTTTGTCCCAATATCATAAATCCAGAATAAAAGATAACGTAAAAATACAGCAGGTAGATGTGCGCAGAGCCAGAATGCAGTGAACTTAAAATGACTCAGTTAACAATGCTTTAAATGAAGAAAGTGTGTTTCTTTTAGGCTGACTGTTACAAAGTTGTGTGTGACGACCTTGAGACGAACCTGAACTGTCAACTAAATGGAATCAGAAATGAAATGCGGGAGATCTACAGCACCTTTACAAAATGTCTCGATGAAGGAGTTGAAAATTCCAAAAGTTCTTGTAAAAATATCCTGAAATTCTTCTTATATCCTACAGTATGTAATCTTATAGTTTTATGTTCTAACCAGTTTCTATTTTTGTCCTTTTACTTGTTTCTTTTTAATATTTGGGATTTTTTTTCCCCAGAAAAAGAACGGAAGTGCTCAATGCTACATCTTGAAGAGTGTCGTCAAAAATGGTGGCATCCACAAACCAAAAAAGGGGAAAGAAATAAATTTCAACATGAAATTAACTTCATTCTTGAGTAAAAGCATTGATGAGGAATTCAGAAAAACCTTCCCGTAAGAATTTTATAATCACAGATGCTTACTGAAACTGAGGAACTTATATAAATAATTTAAATGTGTTGAAATTTTTCAGCAATGAAGGAAATTGTGGTCCATTCAATGGAGTGATCAATAAGTTTTCACTTGACACTGAAAAACTAAAACCAAAGTACACGGATGCAGAACTGCAGCTGACCTTTCTCAAGACAGAGGTATGAAAAAATATTTATACTGAATCCAACTGCTCTGAACCATGTAATAGGACAATTCATTGACTCTCTGGGTTTGACTCCTGACTGTTTTTTTTCTTAGGAGGAAAAGATTAAGACAAAACTGAACAAAATGATTCGTGACAACAAAAAAGTAATCTACATGAGTCTGACAAAAACAGTTGAGGAAATGATGAAAGAGTGCTATGAAAGTAAGCTTCTTTTTTTATCAAAAAACACTACAGATGCTACAAATTTGTGTTATTGTTTGGACATTAACTTTTTTGTTTTTGCAGAAGCAGCAGAGTTTCGAGGAAAGAACACACTGCAGAACATAAGGGAAACAATTCAGCAATATGTGCACAATCTTCAGAACAGCATGTTTGAGAAAGCCCAAAATGCGATGTTGGATCTTCTCCTCAAACTGATGGTTTGTTTCATTTTATGCATTAAAACTAACTAGCATTCACATCCATTCAGCTTTTTGATATTTTATTAGTTTACAACCACTAAGAATGAATGATTTATTTATAGAGTAGCACAAATGAATCATTGTCAATTGGAAGGAAAATTATGTTTTGAATATTGGATTTACATCTGTACACTGACTTTGAGCGTTCCTCTGTACCTCTGGCTGCATGTTGAGTGTTGTCCTGTTGGAGGGTGAGGTTCAGTCGTCTGCAGGTTCTTTTGAGTTGTTTTCCATGATTTCTTGTATTTAGCTGAGCTAAACTGCTTTGTATGACTGTTAAAAAAATTAATAAGCATTTGTAAACTCGTATCATCTGCAATAAATGCTTACTAATTGTTATGATGATAAATTAGGCGGATATCCTGGGACTTCTGGAAAAAGACATGATGGAATCGATTGAGCTGTCCCTCAAGACTGAAGACTGTACAATCCCAGGTAAAATCTGCTCTTGGCAGTTTTAGGCTAAAAATAATCTTTGGTTTAAGATATTTCTTCTGACTGGAAACAAAATTGGTGACTGAAGTGATCCAACCAGAGTTTTAGCTTTTATCTAGCGGAGGAGGTTAAAGATGGCCATCCAACCTCAAAACGTTTGACCTCATAAAAAACCAGGTGAAACAAACTCTAGTCAACAATTATGAGAACATTTGATTGGTGGAATACCAATAGATATTTTAATTAATATTTATTAAAATTCAGTAACTAAGACTATAAATAATTTAATTCCCAGTTATTTGCTAAAATTGAATATCAAAATTGAATATAAAATTCTAATATCAAATCTTGAGAAATACTTATTTCATTTCCTATTAAGTTCAAACATCTTTGATGATTGAAAATACTTTTGAACATAAATCTGTCAAGGTATGAACTATTTTTGGTCATTACTGGAAATGTGTTTGCCATTTGTCAATAAATGTTTGTCAATATTTAATGACAAACATTACTTCCTTAGATGTGTCAACGGAGCTTGGAATGGTTCAGAAACTCTTCGAGGAGCTGAACAGCAGCATGGATGCATAAATATCCAGAAATGGACACGACTTTTTCATCAAATCACACCCTAATAAGTGGCAGTGGCTGTGAACTCTTTTTCCAGATAAGTTGGCAAAGATTTATGATACTTTGTATTTTCTTTCATTTAAAACATTCTGACCTGAAATTGGCCTCTTAGCATCATTGGAATTACTCAATATTCTGTCATTTGTGTGTCTTTGTTTTTGTTTTATCACAAGATGTAACATGTGTCTCTGATTGGCCACAAGAAATCCTGTGTACAGATTTGATGTACTGGTTTTGTTGGCGCTTGTGTTGTAGACATGATTTATATGTTCTTTAAAACTGCCAGCATTCCCATTTATTTTAAGCGAGCTGCTGGCAAGTTAATACTAAGAAATAATTTAAATATATTTTCATAATAATGACAGGTCAGAACCGTTATTCCTCACAAAAAGATTGTTTTAGTTATCATGTGTATTTTCTGAATGTTAATAATAAATAATGTTTGACATCTATGTGTATATATGTGTTATTTGCTAACACAGCAACTAATGTTTTCTGTCACCTTTCATATCCTGCAACAAATATAAATGATATAAATGCCAATTTGTACATTTTTGGCAAATATATGCATTTGTACATTGTGCGATAAATGAAAATTGTGAACAGTTGGGCTTTCTTAATTGTACCTGTTCAACTGTGTTGTTGTTTTTTTTTTTCATTTAAAAAATGGAATCGTCTCTTGTAATGTAATGTTGTAATGTAGAAGTCATAGGAACATGTAATAAAATACATGTAAATCTTATCAGTTCTAGAATTGTGTTTTTAGGACCCACAAATTCCAAACAAATGAGCACAATTTAAGTAATACAGCCCTTTTTGTTCAGCCATTCCTGTTCTGCCTTTGAGTAAAGAAACTTAAAGAGAATCATCTTTCTCTTATTATTGAAGCAGCTTCTCATTCTTTGATAAATGAAACTTCCTTAACAGTGTCACTCAGAATTGTTTGAGTGTCAAGGTGAGGCCCAACAGATTTACTTTCACAAGTGGGGCGTTATGGCTTTCGTTATAATGCTTCACTTGATGTACATATAAAACTTTATTAGAAATTGATTTGGGTTTATTTTAAATTTAATGGACACCAATATGAATAAGAAAGGGAGGAAGATGGTTAAAAAGTTTAAAAGGAAAGGAGATAGAAGAATATTAAATGTGTACATCCAACGTGTGGGAGAGGGCACAGGAACCGAAGGTAAGACTGAAACAGTAGCAAACCAAGAAGACAGAAAGTCACAGAGTGTGGAGAAGCACACTCTCCTCTACCACCACAGAGAGCACCTGTTCAAGCACACAATAGCAACACACCTGTTCAAGCATACATCCCACACACACATTTTGCTTGGTGCTTATTTTCAAAATCTACTTCCTGTATTTTCATACTCAGCCACGCCTCTCTGTCTGTTACTGTTAGGACTGATAGTGTAAAGTTAATTATAAACATGAGTGTGCAAGTAGCTGTCCCTGATTGGTTCCAAGATGATGACGGCGGCTGCTTTCCGGTCATAAAAGCTGTTGAAGCGACTTCCTTCCTCTACTCATCTCCACTGGCCACACCTCTTTCTTTTGTTCATCTGTTGTCAGAGTTCTGGAGTTTAAGGGTGAGCTGCAGTTTATGTTTTCTTAATTTTCTCATGTTTTTCTTGGTTAGGAAGGTAAATTTTTGTCCTTTGGTTTATTTACTTTCAATTAGGTAAGTTTCTATTACTATTTAGATAGTTTCCTTTTTGTTTTCAGCCATAGCTCACTCTGAAGTCAAAAACGCCATTTGTATCATCTTTATCAAAAATACATCTTTTTATAAATAAATAATAATTATCAACTGTTCAACTTCGTGTGTGTGGGTTGTTGAGATGTGAAGAGGATGGATCCTTCATGTTGCGACCTGGCCACCCCTACACTGGTCGTAACAGTTACTAACCTTTACTAACATTTTTCCTGCTTCTGTTTTCTCTCCTGCTGCTCTCCAGTTCTGCCACATAATTCATATCAAACTACTGTGGATATTTTTTCTTTTTTCTGTTTTTTTTTTTGTTTTGCTCTGAACATCAAAAACAGGTAGGATTTTATTTTTATACTGTAAATAATAATTCACTCTAATATGTTCAATATGAACATATTAGAGATCTACAGACTGCAGGATATCTTGCATACACTTGTTATTTCACTTGAGAATATTTTTAACAAAGAAATAAAGCCTTCTTTTGTTGGGTCTTTATGAGTTTAGCTCAAAACCAAAACTCGGTGAATTTTTAAATAACAGCTGCAAAAGATTTTTAGGAATTAACATTTAGTTGTGAGAACATTCTTTATTTAATTAGGCTAATTTTAGAAAGCTAAGTGTTTGAACAGAATGAGATAATGTTACCAAAATACCATTTTATTTTAATCTAATAATTTTCAGGTAACTTGTTCTGACTAAATTAAGTTTTAATCTATCAGCATAACTGATGTACCTAATGTAATGTGGAACCCTGACTATATTGCAGCTTCTCTTTTTCATCATGGATGATTACGTTCGTGACAAACTATGTCAATGGGGACTAAGAAACTGGATGTACAGATTTAAAGGTAAATCTTTTGTGTTCTTGTTGCAAGCACTGTAATTTATTTATAATATCTGATCTACAAACAGCCAAAAAGACAACCATGTTACAAGTATTACTGCTGTTTTTCATTTTTAAGTTGGTAAGCTACAGTAAATACAAGGAAGATTGACAACCAGGAAGTAGTTCAAATAATTACAGCACACACATGTAAGTCTTTCACCTGCTGATTCTTAGCAGTTAAACAGAAGTTGTGCATCATCACCTGCATGGTGTTTTAATCAATGTGTTTATTATTTATGTTAGACAAGGGTTCTCTGTAGAACAATGTTCTTTTAATGACAATATATTTTATTACAGATCAAGAAATCGACACCGAATGCTTCTTTGGTCTGGAAGATGAAGACATCATGGATTTGATTCCAAAAGTTGGACCAAGGGTTCGATTCAAGAGGAGACTCAAGCTTTTGAAGGTAAAAGCTAATACTCGAAAGTTAATGCTAATTCTTTGGCTCTGAGATTACATACAATCAACAGTATTGAGAATATAACATTTGACACTAACTGTTTTCTGGTTTGTACATTGTGCTTCCAATCAACAACACAAGCAAAATGTGACAGAGTTTGTCCCCTCAGAAGTAAGTTTTATGTTTCGTATTTTGTGAGAAATTACATATTAAATCTATGGTGTTTGCTTTGCTTAGCCCTTTATTTTCTAACACGATGGTTTTGCTTGCTTTGCAAATAGGAGATGGAAACCTCAAGCTACTTGAATAAAGTGAGAACAGTGAGATTTTTTTTATTCATCTTTCCAAGATTTATCTTCATTTATTTTAGCAGAATACAAACACATGTGCATTTTTTGTCTTTTTGAGAGAAATAATTATTTATTGAAGTCAGTAAAATCTTAGATTTTGTCAAATGTCTTTTTTTTTCTCTTAGTTTTCAGTTTCAACAAGTGGTACAGGTCAGTAACAATACTATCGTTTTAAACAGTATTTTTTAATAGGACAAGCTGATAAGTAAAACCAAATACAATTTATTTTTCTAACTAGCAAAGAGAAAACTGGACCCTGAGTTTGAGGCCAGTGAACCAGCAGCAAAGCAACATCAAGGAGCAGTGCCGTTTTCAGGTATCGCAACATTCATTTTCTTCCTTAGCCACAAAGACAACAGGAACACATGTTAAATCAAACACAGAACATCTTTGCCTAAACAAAAGCCATGGCAGAGGATTTATAATCCTGCTAATGTTTATTTTTAATGACAGAAGCAAGAATATTGTCTGATGTTCAAAAGATAATGGTGCACATCCATAGCAAACTGCTCCAACAGGGCAACAACAAGCTCAATGATTTCTTGAAGTAAGTATATTTCTATTGTTCATGAAACAATCTCACAAAAAGGTTTCAAAACAGGCTTGCATTTGAATTATTAGTTATTATGAGTTAACCATAACAAGAACTCTAGAAGATGTTGACTGTGTAATTACTTGAACTTGAGTGACCTAAGAGGCAAAAATAACAAAGATTTTGATACGTTTTTTTACATGGAGCCACATATTGGCAAATGGTGTAAAAATAATTATTTACATATACATATACTTGCATGGACATAAAACAGACTCAGATTAAACATGTAACTAAGTTGTCATCGTTTTGAGTCATCACAAATAGCTAAAGTAAATAATATATTGTTATTTTGTTGGATTATTGAAAGTGCTCAGTGATAGGTATTTTTCCTTGAACCTTTAATAAAAGGAAAGAACCACAGACAACGTATATGAATTATGACCAAACTTCTGCAGGAGAAGACTCCGCAAACTACTCCTCTGAGTAGATCACAGAGCGTTCTGCCGTATCTCTGCTCGAGCAGGACTTTTATTTGGAATAACGAAAGTCAGAAAAGATAAACAATGAAGTAAGAAATGATAAACAATGAAACAGGCGGCAGGCTGGCAGGCTCTATCTAACACACAGGTCATCTAGTCTTTCAAACTTTGAAGGGAACAGTTTTCAAGAACACAGATATTCTATACAGCAATCAAAAAGTATTCGCACAGCACGTCATTTACTGATTCACATTAGACTGAATGTTGATTAACTATCAGTTAATATTAGACTGAATATGAACTAAAGTAATATCCAAAATGATAATACCAAAAAAAATCTCTTAACACTCAGCTCATAGTTGGGGAATAGGATATGCTTCACTGTATAGTGATGCACTATAGGCTTAGTTATTTAACTTGTAATGACTGAATTTTATTACAAATGAAAATATAAATAGACATGGAAGTCAGTATAGATTAATATCTATACATAATGTGGATACACTTAGCAGAGATACTTTCAGTGACCCAATAACACAACCAATGAAAGAAGATAAAGATATTAACATGTATTCAGAATTTATTTAATGTCACATACATAGTGTAGTAACCTTTACAAATATGTCATCTTTAGATTTAGACAAGCTTATTGTTCTTTATCATACTGGTATCTAAAATTTATTTTTGCTCTTAACAGGAATGAAATCACTAAACTGAGCATAGACAAGAGGGAAATGGTTGGTGTCTTTGGTAAAACTGGAGCTGGAAAGAGTTCTTTGATTAATGCTGTCATTGGTAAAGCAAACCTTCTGCCCACTGGAGATCGCAAGGCTTGCACCTCAGTCATGATTAAGGTTGAAGCAAACATGGAAGACAAATATGAAGCAGAGATTGAGTTTATCACTAAAGAGGTAAACAGGACTATGAAAAAAGTTTTATCCTTATTTGAGTATGCAGTGTACATTACACACACAACACCAAACTGAACAAATATTGTTTCTGCTTTTGTAGGAATGGCAAGATGAGGTGTGGTCAATGTGGCAATATCTTTGTGATCATGTGAATCAAGAAAACGACGACGATGATTGTCAAGATGACAGTGATGATAATGAAGATGATGATTATGAAGATAAGTTGTCAGCACTTTATGGGGAGGACAGGAAACAAACAAAACCGGAAGAATTTATGGATCCTAAAAACTTCAGAGAGATCCCGGAGTTTCTTCAATCCAAAACAAAAACTTTGACTTTTCACTCAGTAAGTGAGATATTCTCTGCTTGTAATGCTGTGTTTCATATGAAGTATAATTGGACTTAGTAATATCAAATATATTAAATAAAATAATAATATAAATAATAATAAAATAATAGTCTCTTTTTGTTTATTTCTCATATAATCTAATATGTTATTTTTTTATTTCTATGATAATTTTTCACAAATTAAACTTATAGAGCCTCCAGGCACTTGGAGCCCTATGCACAGTGCATCATGCATGTGGACAGATTGATGACACTGTAAGTTACCATGAGATAGTCAAAAAGCAAAGCAGGAGATTTGCTTTTTGGCTTCTTTCTCCATTACATTAAGGGAGACAAAGCTGAAGCTGCCAACACAACCACAAAATCTTCAACAAGCAAAACAGATAAATTAAGGTTCCCAAACACGTCACCTACCACTTCATGATTATCCCTTCAGATCTTGTCCAAGAAAATCTCAAATGAAGACAAGGGGAAGTCCTGGTAGAGTCCAACATACATTGGGGAACATTTTTGATACCATGCCAAGGTGGCAAGCAGGGTTCTTACTTTGACCACATAAGATCCTCCACAGAATTCTCCTGGGGTTGTTATCCTTCTCCAGATCCACTTAACACATGTTAATTGCACAACCAAATTCCCATGAGACCCTTAGTGATTCTCTGACAAATTATCCTTATTTGAGTATGCAGTGTGTGTTACACACAAGAAACCAAACTGAACAAATATGGTTTGTTCAGGTTGGTTTCTTTTGCAGTGAAAGCATAACCATCATGTTTTTTCCAGGCTGAAATGCTTTCTGAAGGTATTGTTAAGTACACAAAAAATGACTCAAACCAAGGAGGAGCCAAAAAGAGGTTGTATTGGCCTTTGGTGAAGTGTGTGACTGTCAAAGTGCCAAAGATTCCTCTTCTTCAGCATGTTACTCTGGTGGACCTTCCTGGAAATGGAGACCGTAACAAGAGCAGAGATCAAATGTGGAAGGAGGTAAAGTTTTGTTGAAAATTGTGATGAGTGGAACTTGTAACATGTTAGCACCTTTCTTTTCAATCAATCAATCAAATTGTATTTGTATAGCACATTTCAGCAGCAAGGCATTTCAAAGTGCTTTACATAATTAAAATAAAAATAAAAACAGAATAAACAGTGAGAAAGAGATTTTGAAAAAGATTAAAAAAGATAAAATAATAAACACTACTTGCTATTAAACTATATGTGAAATTTCAGATTGTTGGAAAATGTTCCACCGTTTGGATTGTGGCTGATATCGTCCGACCAGCATCGGAAAAAGAAAGCTGGCAGATTCTGAAAAGCACTGCTAGTCTCATGGGAAACGGTGGCGAGTGCCAGAACATTCACTTTATCTGCACCAAGTCTGATGCTTTTGAAGATTTTCGACAACAGTAAGTGAAGAAAGTTGCGAAAAATCGACCACAATAAATTTTTATATTTGGACTTTTGCATTGTAGCAAGAAGGTCCACAGTTTGTATCCTGTCCTGAGGTACTTTATGTATGGGGTTTGTCTTTTCTACCTGTGCATGTGTGGGTTCTCTCTGGGAACTCTGGCATCCCCCTACAACCACAAAACACGACTGTTAGGTGAAATTAGTTTCTCCAAATTGCTCTTAGAATGTCAGTGTGCACACATAGTTGTTTGTCCCATGTGTCTCTGTGTTGAAGTTCCCAAACTTAAATGTCTATGTACATGTTCATTTCCATAGAATAATATTTTATCTTTCAGCACAACAGAGGACCGTCTGAACCTCATTCTTGACAGAAACAAGAACACCAAGGAAGACGTCAAAGCTGAATTCAAAAAGTTAGACAATGTGCAGGTGAGCCTGGTTTATAGAAAATAAAACATAGTCCGTATCTAGAAATAAACCTAATAATCAATCAATTTTCCACAGAAACACTTCAGTGAAGATAATTTTGAAGTGTTCACGGTGAGCTCTAAGGAGTTTCTGGTAGGGGAACTGAAAGAGCACTCTGGTATGTCCCATCCTCCTGAAAATCTGGTGTTGATATTTTAGCAATTAAATCCACATTTATGGACTGAAACACATGTAGCACCATTCTCATCAATAGAGGTTACACACAAGGTATGACAAATTTAACAAGCTATAAACTAATGAAATAATTTCAATTCACTGACAAGTTTTTAGGTGTGAAGGAGCCATTTTGGTGCTGCTGTGGAACCTTTGAATTTTTGGCATCAAGACTTTTTCAACTTGGAATGTTTAATTACTCGGATGATTTTGTTTTCTTGTATGCATACATGAAGTATATCATGAACCAACGCCAGCTTTCACATTATGTTTTACAATTACAAAACTACAGCAATCTTAATGTAAATTAATGATATAAATATGATTTTGTTTCTACAGAAATACCCAAGCTTCAGAAAGTTTTGCAAGATTTGAATGACTGTCACTCTGAGACGTTAAACTATGTTTCTGGAGCTTATGGGATTCTTTCTTTAATTCAAGGGACCAGTTTAAGAGGAACGGTAAGACTGCAGAAGAAAAACTCTAATTATTGCACTAATATTTTATGAAAGTAAGATTTCAAGAGAAACAAATAGATTGCATATTTAAAAAAAATAAAGGCACTAAACTGCCAAAATTCCTCAAACTGGATTATTGCTGACCCTTTGGACACAAGCAATGAACATGTGATTTTTTTGATTGTTGATTAATGGCATTTACTAAAGTCATTCAATGGTCAAGAGGTGGAGGTCTTATGGCTCTTCAATCATCTGGTTAAAGGAAATTTGACGTAAGTTTAGCAATTTAATTTTTTTTACATATGACTCAATTTATTTTACAACAAAAAATCCTTGTAAAATTAAGTCACACCTACATTAATTGGCATTTCTGCTTTCACATAAATATAACTTTATAAAACAAAAACACAAGTTTTGTCAAACTAAATAGACTGCAATCTTGCTGCTGTACACTTTAGGAAGATGTCTATTTGAAACATTCCTAGATGTCTACGGATATTCATTAAATATTAATAATGGGAACACCACCTTGAAGTCAGAAATCATTAACAATACTTGTATTAGTTTTAGTTGTCTTTTTGCCTGTATTTGTCTTTATTGACATGATTCAGTGCAGAAACTCAAAGGTATGAATTCAGAGGCCTTTCAAACGGCAGCTTAACACAGTGTGCATAAGACAAGTAACTTCCTTTTTTTAAAAAATATAATAAAGTTTGTCTGACTTAAACAGCATTGACTACAGTTAGTGGTTCTAAACTTAAACACTATTGCATCATGGAAGTGTCAAAGGAAAAACCTTTGACGCTTGAGGGGGACCTTTGTGAAGGCTGTCCATCCATTCTCAAAAGCAGAGTTTTTTTTAACACCAGTCACCACAGGAGAGGCTGAGGATGTTCATGAGAACCACAATTTAGTAAAATGATAATCTTAAGGTTTTTAACTGGATTAATTATTGTTTGTTTCCTTGCTTTAGGCTGGCAAAACTGAAGATGTCTATGCCGAACTTGAGAAAAACAAAAACTCTCAGCTTGAACTAATCCAAAAATCACTGGATGAGACATATTCAGTCTTTGAAAAATGCTTGAATGAAGGTGTTGATAAAAGCAAAGGTTCCTGTGAAAAAACTTTGAAGAATGTTCTGCATCCTCCAGTACGGATTGTGACAGTAAACATAAACAACTGTTTATTTTCTGCAATTTGTGTTTGAAATACTGTTTGTTTTTTTGTCAGCGGTCCGGCCGTTCCTTCTGGCGGACACTGAAATGTGTCGTCCAAAATGGTGGGATCTACAAACCCAAAAAGAAGAAGGAAATTAATTTAAACATGGGGCTGACATCACCCTTAGCTAATAGCATTGATGAGGAGTTCAGAAAGACATTCCCGTAAGAACTTATGTGCATTGAAATGCTACAATAAATGTAGTTACTTCAAATGTCTAGATTATTTAGTTCAATACATTTAAATTATTATAATCTTTCAAATGTTTCAGAACTAAAGGAAAAAATGGCCCATTCAATGGTGTGATCAGCAAGTTTTCACTTGACACTGAAAAGCTAAAAAAGAAATACAGTGGTGTGGAACTGTTGCTAAACTTTCTGAAGACAGAGGTAACCAAAAACTGAATGCTCAATATTTAACTTATTTAAATATTAAATACATGCAGAATTAGATTAAATGAAAATCAGTAAAAATGTATTGAAAATGGTTTTTCAGATACTGTTTTTGAGAGATTTAATGATAGTAGAAATAAATTGAGTTATTAAAACTGTGAAATAAGCGTAATATTTTTTTTTCATTTTCTGTTTTTCTTAGGAAGAGAAGATTCAGTCAGAGTTGAGCAAAGTGATTTGTGATCGCAAAAAAACAGTGTACAACAGTTTAACAAAAACAATTGAGGAAAGCATGCAAGACTGCTACACAAGTACGGACATTAATATGATGTAAAATGTTTCATTAAAATGCTTCTTGTTTATAATTGCACAAATATTCAACCTAGTTTTTTCCTATTCCTATTTTTTTATTTGGTGTCCTGGGGCCTCTTGGATACAGAGGCTGCTAGTTTTGAAAAAACTGACATATTGAAAAACATGAGGGAAACAATTGAAACCCATGTCAAAGAATCAAAGGACACCATGTTTGACAAGGCTAAAGATGCTATGTTGACTCAACTCAAGAGTTTAGAGGTTTGTTTAAAATCTTATTTTAAAGAGAGATTTTATGCCAATATTGACCATATACTCAAATTGTAACAATTAATTTGCTAAATTATTTTGCTGACTTAAGGATGATATCCTGGACATGATTAAAGGAACAATGGAGGAATGTTTGGAGCTCTCATTCAGGACTGACGACCACTCCATTCCAGGTAAATCAGCCAATTTTTATCTACTTTTTATGAATCTGTATATATGTGGGTATCTAAGATACTAATTGTCTATTTAAAAATACTTAGATGTTTCAACTGAGCTTGAAATGGTGGAGAAACTACATGATGAACTGAAGAAAAACACAAAGGACAGAATGCTGTAAATTAGGTAAAGTTTCCAGATATTACTATTAACTTTTGCTTTTTCAGGAGTCAAGGATGCAAGTATTTATAATAAAATGCCTTTCTTTTCACAGCTGCTCTTATTCAATGTTACAAGTATTCTGTTACACATGGGTCCTGATTTTCTGACTGCACTGCAAAGATGAAGATTTTTTTCTCATTTAAAACATCCAAGATCATCATCATGCCACAAAGCTCATGAGATTGAGAAGTTTATTATCAGAAGGTGGCACAAAATGTAGCTATGCTAATGAATATGTAATTTTTTAGCATGAGATGTTCCAAAATAAATGTATTTCTGTTGAAATGTTTAATGTTTGGTTAAACGGTATTTATCTTTATTAACCGTTTTTTTGCTCTAAAGTTAATTTCATACTAAGTAGGGCCACAAATACCCAATTTTTCTCTCAAAAGCAGATTTGTTCATATCCTTTCACCAAGTACAGTTGTTCTTGTTGAATTAAAATATTTTGAGATCAGCAAAACTCAGAACATTTGATGAAAAAAGTTAACAAATTGAGCACATTTTGTTTTTTAATAAGACAACCGTCTAAGAGCCTATTTGGACCTACAATATTTAGGTTTGTCTTTTAAATAATTTTTTTAAAGGCTGCATGCATAATGAGTCACTGATTGTGCGAAGAGAAAATAATTCACAGTAAAATTATTTTATTAGTCTGGTGACAAAGCAGCCAATGCATGTTGTGGGATTATATTTAGACTTTTATTACAATATCTTAATCATCAGGTATTGAAGTTTGTGTTAACTAACTGCTACAATAATATCACAGCACAGCTCTGCTGTCGGTGGAATATTATGTGCTCACATTGCTGTCCTGGTCAAGTTGACCAAAACAGGAATTAGGATTCATAACTGAAACTATTGAAAGTAACCAAAATCATTAGCTATGGAAGCATGCAGTGCCGTAATATTGTTGTGCAGTTTAAGTTGTGGCTTGATTACCTATATAAATGCAGGTAATCAGAATGTATATCAGATCTGACTGAATCCTTCTATGAATTTTTTCTGTTTGGATCTCCAAAGATATCTTTGCATTTTATTAAAGTTTGATTGATTCTAACTAGCTAGCTTGTCTTTGATTTCTCACATCACAAACCTGTGGTAAGACATATGGACGTCTTTAACAATGCTGAGAAGCCACTTGGCATTTGTTGTAATGCTGTCGCTCAAATAAGATGAGATGGCAATTTTGTAGGTGTTGAGCAGAAACATAAAATTTCTGTGTTGGATTTGTGTTTCAAATTCATTATAACTTTTCATTTCCTGATGGATGGATGTAATCAATACACATGCGTCAGGATGTACATACTGTTGGGAAACCAGAATGCTCCAAAAACTCTGGAGTGTCTCAGAGTCATTCAAATTTCTCACAGTCATGCAAAAATTTCTAAACCATGAGTATTTCTGTTGAAACAAAATCATAATTACATTATAACTTTACATTAAGAGTGCTATAATTCTGTCGTTTTCAAACATAATGTGAAAACTGGCGAAGGTTAAAAATTCCAAGTTGAAAAACGTATGTACCTTTTCGCCTATGTAGCCAATCCCAAATAAAGGGTTTTGTCGTTCCAACGTCTCCTTCTGGCTGATACATGATGAAAATAATGCCATGTAGTCATTTCCATAGGTTGCTGCCGTGATTTTTAATGACTTATTGTTTGAGCCTGCTATTTCATATGCGATTTTAATTTCTTATCCAATGGAAACTCCTCAATTGTAAAATTGTGTTTTTTCAACATTAGAAGATATAGAGAAACATTTGTACACATTTATAAAGGAAATGCAGTTTCTGTTTCAAACCTGTGATCAGATGAAACAGAAGTGAGGCCGGCTAGATTTCCCTAAAATATGTCAATCTCCTTATTCACTTAATTTGCCTGAAGTGACCAGGCAAACAAATCATGCTTTACTGTAGACAGAAGTAAAAGAGTCTTTCATATAAACCTCGTTTGGCTTGCAAATGAGGTTCATTGAGACTTAAACAAAGGAGCTGTTTTAAGAGGGATAGGGGGGAGCTGTGGGAGAGAAGATGCTGTTTTTATCACATATGAGTCATATTACATAAAAGCAAAATGATTAAAAACTGACTGTCATAACAGGACAAGAAAATTGCTATCCCTTTAAATAAAATGAATAATTTATCAATAATAGACTCAGGTATGCAGAATAAAAATGTGTTTTTAGATGTTTCAGCTGAGCTCACAGTGGTCCAAAAATTCCAGAATGTTTTTACAAAAAAAGCATCTAAAGCAGATAAAGTTTTAGGGACAAAGCAAATGACACCTGCTGTCACATTATTACTTATTACCAACGCTGTTGGGCAAGTGATGACATGTTAAAACTTGATGTGACAACACCTTGAAGATCCATGAAGGGAAATTATTTGGTCAGCTTTTTATTTTACAGTGACATTACATCACTTCCTGTGATGTAACAAAACCTCCAAGGTTGTCTATATGCCCATTTTGTGGACTGTGTGAAAAAAATATGATCCCAAAGGGAGTACGATAGAAAATAATTGAAAAACACTGTAAAAGTTAAAACACTGAAAAACCTACATTATTTAAAAGGCTATAAAACCAACACTTTCTCTCTTGAGAGGGAAAGTGGAGTGAGAGTGAGAAAGTGAGAGTGTATTTATACAGCACATTTCAGCTACAAGGCAGCTCAAAGTGCTTTACATCATAAAAACACAAAAATATAAAGTCATAAAAAACAGATCCCTGATAACTTTATAATCAAATATCATTATGCATGTTTCAAGTTTGTTTGTTTCAATTTTTATTGATGTTTAAATATTGTAATTATTTCCTATTTTGAGCATTTCAACAAATTGGCTACAAGTTCCCCGGATAGTATTTAGTAAAGATGCGTACTGAGCAGATACATCTTCCACTGTTTCTGGAGCCACTCTGTTCACTTGTGACCAGTCTAGCTTCAACTGACTAATCCAG
>CAEGAF010058896.1:0-15909 GCA_903067075.1 Micropoecilia bifurca
AACGTGTTACGTATCACGTTATAACGTGATACGTATCACGTTTTAACGTGTTACGTATCACGTTTTAACGTGATACTATCACGTTTTAACGTGATATGTATCACGTTTTAACAAGATACATATCACGTTATAACGTGATAGCGCTCGAATTTTTTTTTTCCTGCGTGACAGCAATGCGCTTCCGTAGATTCACCCCCAGAGGAGAATATTTTTTAAATAATTTTTTGTTTAAGCTTCACCAAGACATTGTCAGTACTTTCAGCTTAAATTCGACAAAAAAAAAAAGTTTTCGGGGGAGGGAGGGTTTAAGCTGTGTTAGCTGTTTTATCTGATGTGGTGTTGATGTGGTGTTGATAGAAAGCATCTTTAAGAGTCAAAAGTAACCTGTGCAGGTAAAGATCTTTGAATCTTTAAATTTGTTATTGTTTTTGATGAAGTTTTAAGAATGAAGTTTTAACTCTTTTATCACCATTTTGGATCGTATTCCCTATTTTAGTACGTTACTAATGTTGTATGATAGTAAATGTCTCTGATTTATCTAAATAAATTTAATTCAGATATAAGGCAAACTTATAACATACTGAAAGATGCCCATAAACAAAATATCTGAAGTCAGAACATCAGGAATGTATTAATGGAAAGGCTGTTCTTCTTCATTGTGAATACTTGTTATTCACTTACGTTAACACATGCGTAAGGTAAAATCCCAACTTTACACTGACTAGGTAACCTGAAATTATGGTGTCCAGGTTAGTTTAAATGTTATCTTACAATTTTCTCACTAAATCTCTGCAGCCTCTTAGATTTAATCTGTGTCTTTGTTAATTCTTTGCAGCAAATTGGTTCAGGCCCAACTGTTCTGAAATAACAGAGTCAGTGTCCCACTTAATATTGGCAATGTTTGAACTGCAATATTACAAGAAACATAGCATCAACAATGCAACAGAAATTATATTGGGGCCAAACAGTGAGGGGTTTTCCAGCCAAACTAGCAAACCATAAAGTATTATTTGCTTATTACTACTTTTTTTGTTTGTTTCCACTGCTGAAAGGGAGCGTTCTTTCTTTAAAAGTAGAATGCCATCTTAGACTCTAGTCATTGCTGAAGCAGACAAAATAACTCTTTTTGACACAGTTATGACCACTACCAACAAATAAAATGTTGGCAGCACCAAACTGTAATCTTTTTAGTAGGTATAACAAGTTGACTGCTTCAGCTACAGCAAAGAGTAAAATCAATGAGCTTGAACACAGTAAAAATAAAACACATTTTGAATGCTGGTCATTTTGTCCTCTTTGCAGTTATGGATAACATTGAGCCATTTGGTGTGAGACAGTTTGCAGCAACAATTCCTCTCTCTACATATTTGTATTTAGGATGTTTCATGCCGTCTTTAATAACTGCTCATATAAAGCAGTAACTCAGGTCAACCCTTTTCAGTCTTGTATGTTTTAGATGTTTCCTTGGTTCATCGCCAGATGTTTTTGTGGAGGAAACTTATTGGAGGGAGCAGAAACTCTGCTCCTCCATGACTGGCAGTGGACTAATTTGCTGATTCAACGTCATTTTACAGAATCTGCTCTGAGCCCACTGTAAAGAAATGTGAGTTAAATGATTTTTCTTTAGATAGCACTTATCATCAGGACGTTTGGTTTAATCAGGAGTCGTAATCTTCCATATTTCAAAAGTCAGCTGACCCAAATGTAAATTTGAGATGCAGTCAATGAAAATAGTGTAATATAAGATACCGCAATCAGAAAATTAGAGAATTGCACAGGTAATGTATGAAGAAATTTGAACATTTTTATCTTGATAATTCAGCAAAAATGTTTATCTGCTAGAGGAACACCTAAAAACAACACATACAAAAATGTTTTGTTTTTAGGTAGAATGGGGTAAATGTCTCTCGT
Source organism: Micropoecilia bifurca (assembly GCA_903067075.1). Taxonomy (NCBI): domain Eukaryota; kingdom Metazoa; phylum Chordata; class Actinopteri; order Cyprinodontiformes; family Poeciliidae; genus Micropoecilia; species Micropoecilia bifurca. Next base: position 1,912 of record CAEGAF010058896.1, read on the forward strand.
CTTCCTGATACAATTTAAAACTGTGTGATTTATTTAGAGTAATGCACTAAGCTGGCTTTACATTTTTGGCACCGATAGCCTATCACTTTTTGCTCTTTAATGCCAGAAGTTGGTAAATTCTGAATTTGAAACACAGTGTAAAACTCTTGTTTGTGGCACTATTTATTAACACCAATCAGTAGGCGTCTGTTATTAGAGCTCTCACAAACCCTGACGGCTGTCTGAAACAGCATTCAGGAATTTTATCACTAGGATTTCTCTTTATGGGGATAACAAGACAAATAATTTGATTTGTGTCGACAAACTGCCTACCGGCTCCGTAATCTTCTGCAGAAATGGAGGATTCATCAGATAACTCCTGGAAAGTGACACAGTGATGTGGCATAAACCAAAAGAGACTGTACTTAATTATGCAAACTCAGAAAAGAGATTCTAGAACAGTGAAGGTCTGTCAAAGTTAAAAATGTCAATATTTAACAGACATGTATATCAACTGAATTAAATTATAACAATACTCTTACTTGCATTTCGATGGTGCTTCATGTTGTTTGACTTTTTCGCTATTACTCAAGTTATCTACCCCACCAACTTCAAACAGTCACACACATAAAGATGCAAAGTGTTTGCTGTGATTGGGGACAGCTGTGGCTTTGTGCGTATCTCTGAGGTCAAAAACGCATGAAATATAGGAACAGTAATGACGAGATCTATTTAATTATTAATTTATGCAGGAAATCAATACCCACCTTAAGAAAACGAACTAAAGGCTTTTCAAGAATCCATATTTTTCCAGCGGGAGAGACCCTTTGTTCGTACTCATATTTGATTCTTAAGCCATTCAGAGCTTTAACAGCACCACATAATGTTTTAAGCTGGTGTTCTATGCGGTGAATTTAATTCTCAGATAATGAAAACTGTTTCATTCTTCATAGGAATTACTGTTTCATTACTTTAAAAAAAACACTTCACAGATAGAGCAGCTCCCACCACAAAAGCACCTTCCCTTTATGTTTCCTCTATTTTTCAGAAGGCATGGCAGTGCTTATCTAACCTGCACTTACTCTGTTCACTGTTCAACTCTTTCAGCTCCTCTGATAGACGAGTGCAGCTGTAGAGTTTTGCTAACCCGCTTTCACAAAGAGTGAATTCACAAAGCAGCACATTTGTCTTCCTCCATTATTTGCTTCTGCGCATGGATTAAGAACACAGATTGCGCTAAATGCCTGCAGACACAAACATGCTTGTAAAATCATGAGTGAAAAATCATTACTTAAATTTCTTTAAAACAAGCTGATTTCAGATGAGTTGAACCAGGGATGCATCTAAAACTTGCAGGACAAAAGCCTGTATATAAATGAATATGCACACATAGGCAGACTTTCCTAAAAGCATATGCACACCTAATTTATATGTGTTGAAGATTGACTTTTGCTTCTAGTTTCAGAATCTGAAGGACATCCAAACTTTTTTTTTGCCTAAACCTGCATACATAGCTTACTTAATTAGCCAGTTTTACTCCTGGGAACCAAGGTATTTCCTGTTTTAAGGGCACCAAAGTCAAGCCTTGGCCTAGGTACTTCAAAAAATGACAAATATACTTATATAGTAAATCGATTACTGTTTTGTGACTTGACTTTCCCACAAAAAAAACAAAAACAAAAAAAAAAAACATGCAGCCATCATGAATGCAGCTGCCAGAGATTGTGTTTGTATCCTGTGTTGTGTTTACAGACCGGCAGAACCACCTTTGATGGGATTAGAATCACTAAAGATGCGCTTTAGCCGGCCTAGGAAGCTCGCTAGCAGGGAGAATGTGCAGGGATTTATGCATTTTTGATGCAGCATGGGGAGGAGTGGAGCTCTGAAAAGGCTGCATGACCTACTTAGAGAGCTGTGGAATTCAGACGACTCGTCATGCCACAGAAAGGAGAAAAACCTGCCTCTCGTTCTCTGTGTGTGTCAGGAGTGTGCAAAATTTTTTTTCACTTCTCATTTTATTTCCTTTGGCTTACCGGCGTTTGATTGAAAGCAGTGTACATCCAATGAATCTGTCAGCCTGTTTTTCTTTTTTCCTCCAGCTGTGTATTGCAGTTTACTCCTAACTTTTCATTTGTGTTGGCTCTCTTAGTTTTATTTTCTATTGTTAGATTTTTATCCAAAAGCGTTTCTGATGCAATTTTTTTCCCCCATCTGGGCGCATCATCGATTAGCCTAAGTTACTCCTTATGTCAACGTCTAAGAAAAAATTCTTAGACGTTTTCTTTACGTTTTCTGTTTTCTTTACCACGTAGACTTGCACACAAATTAATTTTCTCTGACAGTCCTGGCCCCTCTTTCTTCTGCTCCCACTTCACCACCTTTTTGCTCTCTTTCTCGGTAGCTATGGTAACGCAGTACTGTATGTCAACTTCTTAAATAAAACAACATTGTCCGACTCTTCAGGCTGTCGCATTTTCAGCCGACTAGAGCCACTTGAGGTGGCGCTCCAGTGGCTTTCTCAGTCACCTCGAAAAAAGAAACATAGGCTGGTCAATGAGTGATTCATTTGAAAAGACAAGTACTCACAGCCACCGCCATCAACTGGAGTATTTATTTCGGCCGGAAATAAGCTATTGGGAGACAACAGTCGGCCACCTGGATGGATGGCGCCCGTGTGTATGAGTGCCTGTGTGTGGCGAGCCTGTGGCTCCTCGTGATTGATGATTGTTTGGGACATTGTTGGCATGATCCCAAGCATGGTTAAATATGCCCCTCTTGACGAAACTCAGAACGGGTTTTTTCCATCATGTGCTGGTGGAAGTGCATCGACGGAAACCAGAGGCAAAGCAGTCTGTCTTGACTCTAAAATTTAAAGCAATTAAATAAACCAAAAAAATGTGTTTTAAGAAAGCATGCAGCTACGTTTTTCTACTGAAGACTTTTTATGTCACTTTAACTGTCGGTGTGGAGTGGCAATACATTCAGATGAATGTTTTCCTAATTTTTAAGACCAGTTAGTGTTTAAATAAATTTAAAAAGAATGTTTTTAGCCATAACCGTGAAAGTGTACCTGGCATTGTCTCACACGAAAGGGCAGGGGCAGAATCATGATGCAGTAGAGTTTGACCACTGATGGTTCAATTATGACTAATGATGCTGAGAAGCCAAGAATGATTGTTGAGCACCTAGATCTGCAGCAGCAGTTCGCATCTACACATTGCTAATTTATGTTGTATTTCATAAAAATTACATTTTTGATGTGTCATTTGGTACCAATGTACTTTGTGAAACATTTTTTGCTGCTGCATGAAGAGAGTAGTTGTGATATTTCTCATTAAGGTTTGTGGGAATTTCTTCAACTCACTTTAACTTGGCCTTAACATCTTTCTAAGATCTATAATTTACCACAGCAGTTCTTCATCCTCATATTTTTTTGAAAGTGAAAATGATTAAGAAAGATAGTTTATGTGTTTGGCGATAGTTTATGTGTTTCTCCTGTATGTGTCAAAGCACATACAGGAGAGAAACAGCAACTCCTAAAAGATTACTTAGAGAGTAGATTTATCAGATATGGCCGTTTTTGTTGTATGACTGCCTTAAATCGCATTGAAACTTTTTTTTTCCTGATTTGCTGGTGCTTTTATCAAATAGCAAATATATAGAAGAGAGAGGGGGGAAGACATGCAGCAAATGACTCGAGACCACGAATCAAACCCTGGGCAACCTCAACGAGGACTATGACATCTGCCTCAATCATTACTTCTCTACATTTCACAGAAAAGTCTACTAAATACATTTTAAGCTAACCTCAACAAGTGATAAATGTATTTTCTTTCACCTTTTGTCAGACTATTTTTGGAATCCTCCTTTTTTAAAATATATGGTTTGCTGATTAACTAAGGAAGTAATTGGACTGAGCAGGAAACAGCAATGTTAAAGCAGACGATGCGCTAATGATGCAATGCTAACAGCCATGACCCTTAATATCTTTAAGCCTCCTGGAGCTGGGAGATTAAAGAAGAGATAGAAAGCATGGATGAGGAGAAGGAAGGAACCTGTGGTAAAGACACAAGAGCTAAGCTAGAAGGAAACAAAGGTGCAGGTAAGGTGTGAGAGAAGAAAAACTGAAGTTGATAAACTGATGCTGGAAAAAGAATTGAACAAATCAATTCAAAGGAAAATTAAACTCACATCATCCAAGAAGAGTTGCTTTTGATGGCAATGCTGGAGGCAGCAGAGATCGCTGGTAGCAGTCAGTCTTGAATTGAATCCAAGGAGGCCTCTGACTGATGCTGCTGTATGAAAGTCCCATGACTGTTACAATGAGCTAAAAACTCAATTTACAGCCAGCAGAAACAATAGTACACATTTCCTGAATAACACCAGCAGTTTTTGGCAAGCACTGATAATCCACCTCATTTGATTTTGCCGCACCTTTTCAGATCTTTGTCTGGCCATGTGTCCCTAGAAAGCTGGGCAGAAAGATGTTGGAGTCATGGATATGACCTTTGCTCCATTATGTCCGATGGAAGAGATGATTGAACATATTCATTTACTCTCTGCTTTTGTTTTGGTCCTGCTCTGCATCTGCACCGTTTTCAACACATCTGGGATTTGGGGTCATAGTTCAGGTATCTTTTTTATACTGTTGAGATTATGAGCTGCTCCCGGTTGTAAAAGCAATGTCTCGTTGGCACTGTAATGCATTATTACAACTGCTCAAAATTTAAATGGTGATGATGTTTGTGACGGTGATGACGACGGAACAACAGAGATAAGAAAACATGGTTTCAAAAAGGTGCAGAGAAAGGAAGAAATGTCCCGAGACCCAGCAGAGGCAAGGCCAGGATTCCTTGAAGGAAGGATTCTGCTTTAACAAGACTGATGTGTGCGGACATCAGAATCCTCCGGCTGCAGAGAAGGCAAACCTAAAGAGCACGCTGCTCTATTCACTGAAACACACACACATAGATTCACCCACACACACTTTACTCCCTCACTAGATTCCTGCCTTTTTTCTATAGTTTATTACTGTGGTTTATTGTTAACATTTGTGAATATTCGGTATTTCAGTGTCTGTTCAGACATTTTAAAATAACGATGAGTATAATCAACTGAAAGCCCTGATTACAATACACAGGATTTCTACAAAAAACTGAAACACTGCCAAAGTTAATGAAAAATAAACATATTTTAGGGGAAATTAAAAGAGGAATCCAGAGTCCCAACAGAAGGCAGCTAGTTAGTAAATTGAGTAAACTTGTGTGTAGCTTTATCTCGGTATAGATCCTGTTTTTCTGTGAAGGCTTTGGGGCTTTGTTTTGGGATATAAATGAACAAACAGGGAATGACAACCAAGAAATGGTGGACGTGAAGTTGTGGCAAAGTTCAAAAGTTCAAAAATTGTCTATGCTCCCTAAAGCGTTGTAATTTACCAAAGAGTGGCAAGAAGAAAGTCATCAATGAAATTCCTGTTTAAAACTTGCCTAAGGGAGTTTACCGAAATATGTGGGTGAAGGTGATTTTTTTTGTTGTTCACTTTCGATGTCTTTGTTCAGTGAGGTATCTAACCATCATCAAAAATACCAGCTATAATGAAAAAGAAACACTGACTTTCATTTTTTTCCCATCATTTTGCAACATCTCAGAGTTAATGAACACATGAATAATGCTAAATACAGCACCAGACAGTAGGTATATTATTGTTTTAGAGAAACAGAGTCATAGCCCATTCAGACAATGTGACAAAAATTTAAAATTGCTTTTCACAGTCACTGTCAAACTCAACCTGAGCTGTGTCAAAATGAGACAAAGGTTAAGCTGTATGAATACTTTTGCAAGGTGCTGCTATACCAAAACAAAGTACAGGTGAAAAAAAAACAGGAAAGCAAACTCTACAAGGTGCCATTCTCCATCTATTTCATTCTCTCCTTTATTCACGATTTAGTTTGGGAGACAAGACGACAGTATTGCTCTGTTGTGACTGTCAAATGAAATAAAATCACTTGGATAGTTACGTTTGCCCACTCTATCACTATATTGCAGAGTGTACAGATGAGGCTTTATATATTCTAGTGGGAAGGAAAGGCTCTCATAAAAATGTATTCCCTGAGAATGGTCACAGAGATTGCAAAGATCCAGCCTTTTATGGATGTCTGGCACTGGACAGACACATGTAGAAGGGTGGATAGATCTTTGTGCGGTATGGCTGCATGGTGGGAAAGTGCAAGGATCTAAGCATTATGACTTAAAACACAGAGCTCCTCCTAATTATCTTTTCTTTGCTTTACTGAGTAACTGCTCAACACAGGAGAATAAAATGGTCAGTAAGTTTAAAGCTTCTTTTTTTTAAATCCGCACTACAAACTGATGTCTAAAGCAGGCAGAGGGGGAAAAACTGAAATGTACAAGTCGTGATTTGCAAAGTGTTACTTACTGGAATGCAACATAGATACTGAATCGGTGTAGCTTCGCGGGGAGCACGACCGGAGAACCTAAGGAGAATTATTTAACGGAATAATTGATAATCACGGGAAACAATGACTAAACAGAGCATGACCAAACACAGTCATGACCCATACATCAGAAGACTCAGGAAAAGGCGCAAACAGGAAATCGGGAAGTAGTAAAACACAACACACAGTCTAATAGAAATTACCAAAGTTAAACTGGAGCTAAGGTCTACTAAGAGAAACATTTAAAAAGACCCTCTCACAGTATGATGCCCGCACAAGAGATCTATGGAAGAGTTTTTATTTATTTATTTATTTTTGCTACAATCCATAAAAACTTTTTTTTTTGTCTTTAGTTTGATTGATTGTATGTTTTGTTGAAAATATCCAAAACATTTTGCTGCCATATTTTATTGGAACATCTCATGTCACATTTAAAAAACAACAACAAAACAAAACAAAATTATCACAAATGACAACATACTAATTCTGGTCACCGTGAGTCGGCTGCTCAGTAAGCTAAAGTATTCCTTGTTTTGTGAGTTGGGCGTCCTCTCATGTGCCCAGATAATGACATTAAAATACTCTTAATGAGTTTACGTTTGACTCCACAGAAAAGATCCCTGTGGTATCATGGCTGTAGCTCTTCTCATTTCTATCTTATTTAGCAGAAAGCCATTATGTTGCCATTTGTACGGATACGCAGCATTCCTCTCGTTGCGCTGCCCCCTGTTGGAAACCTTAAGCAGGTTGTCTTCTGTCAAATATAATATTTGTTCTTTTATTTTTTTCATCTAGTGCGCCGTTTGTCCAGTATTAAATAAGACATTTTTGGTCAAAAATGCACAAATTATTAAAAGTGCTGCACAGTGGAAAGCTCGGGTATAAAGATTTGTGTTACATTTTTACTAATCTACTGGGATTTTTAAAAAATAATTTTATTATCCTTTAATAATTGTCTACAGATGCCAGGATTGAATTACCTTCACTAATCAGCAACACTTTCTTTTATGCAGATAATATGCATAATATTCTAAACATACAGGGTTATGATTATGCTTAAACCCTCCAAGCTCTTGTGCAAAGGTTTATCTTTCCCCCGGCTGTCAACTCTGTCACATCACTTATGTGAAGTGATGTGTTGTGTTGGATATTACTGTTTCAAAAGTCAAGCACAAAGTAAAAAAAAAAAAAAGCTTCCTAAGGGACTGGCTGAAATGTCTGTCTGTTTTCTTCTCTCTCTCTCTGTAGTAACCTTGGACATCTATACAAATCAAATTGGTTTCTAATCCAGTGCTTCACTCATTCTCTACTGCTACACTAACAAGAACATGTCTCTTTTGTTCTACCCCTGTCTTTTATTTGCCCTACGTTATTGAATTCTTTCCTGGGACTGAATGGAAGAGCTGTGGGGTTCAGACTTGATAATAGACTTTCTCCTTCTGTTATCAGTTATTCCCTCTTCTATCACTCCTCTCGTCATTGTGTTCCCATTTTCGTCCTCCGATATGTGGTGCTCTGTTGCAAAAACCTGGCTTCTTGACTCAAAACCTTTGCATTCCTTTTTTAAAAGTGTCTTTTGTTGTTGTTGTTGTTGAATATTTATGACTAAATAACATATATTCTCAGTTACATTCTCTCACCCAAACTAAGATGAAGACAATCTTCTGAAATTGATGAAATCAGCATTTTTGCTGTTTTCTGCTTTCTGTGCTCCACCCCACACAAAAAATGTAGATTAACTGAAAAATTTGACTTTAAATTTGGCAATGCTGCACTTTTCCGGTGGGTATGTGTGTTTGTGCTGTTATTTATCAGTGCTTTGCAACATCGTTGCTGTGAAGTACTGTTGCAAGTTTCTGATTTACTGCTTTGGTTTTGTACAATCTGCCTTCTACTTTCACTTTCTGCTGCTGGACCACTCTTGTTGCTCCACCTCCCTCTCTGTTTTTTTGGGTTGTTTTTTTTTTCCACCAAGATAAAAGTATTGATTCTTGAGTTTGAAAGCTACCATCGATTTTTCTTTTCTTGTTTTTTTTTCTGGCTTAATATGTCTTTGAAAGTCCACTGTATGGAATGTAGCAACAGCAAGTAGCCCAGTTTTCAGCATGCTGATTACTTTACAAGCTTCTTATGAAACTGCCAGGGCTGCCAAAGACTTTGGATCTGTTCTTTCTGAGTCAGTTTGTCTTGTTAGTGGTGGAAAAGGTAGAGAGCAAGAGCTACAACATTTGATAGTAAAACTTGCCTGCTTTAGTATACGGGGAAAAAAAGAAAACATTTAGGATTTGCGCTAAATTTTCCACTGATGGAAGCATAAATATGAATATTACCAAACCAGTACAGGAAACCCAAATATCAGGAAGCATAGATTGAAACATAGATTAGATTTGAAATAGCATCGTAGATTTTAGCCAATTTCCATTTACCCTTTGCAGCTATAAGCAACAACATACTTTAACCGCCATACAATGAGCTGCCATCTATTATTCATATAGAAGTGGCTAAGAGTCACTGTGTATGTTGTAGTCAAGGTAATGCATTTTTAAACTGCTTTAAGCAACTCACATGAAGCAAATGGCAGATGATGAAAGCTTAAAGTGTTTGGTTTATTATCTTTTTTTCTGCTCATTGGTGTCAAAACATTTTATTTTAAATGTTTACTTCAAGGTTTTTTTTAATCAGTCTACATCCTATGAAAACTTTGTTTTTTTGCTGTTCTATTGGCACAAATTAAATTCTACCAAAAGTCTTCCAGAAATTTGCACTTGCTCAGTTTGCACAAGATTAAAAACATAAGTAAATAGGGATGTAAAAAAAAAAAAAGAAAAGAAAAGAAATCCCTGTAGCAAAGTAAATCTTTCAGTCTAAGCAAATTTGCTCTGAAATTTCATTTGGGAGGAAATGATAACTAAAAGCTATGTGCTTTTTTTTGCTAAATGACCTGCTACAGTGCTCTCCAAAGGCACAACTCCAAAGGCACAACTTTTAGGGACCCATCGTTTTGGTCCGTCCCTCTGGCTGGGAAGCACAACATGTTCCAGCTGTTGTCAGGCCTTGTCAAAAGCATAACACTCTGTAATAGGCTTAATACAGCATCTGCTTTCTGCATTGTGCAGATTGTTAATAAAGGTGTAATATGTTTCCTGGGATTTCAGTACCACCAGCCAATGTGAGCTTATCCTCCGCTCTGTGACCGAGCTGATGGATGCATTATTATTTGTGCATTTGTCAAAGACTGCATTTTGACTCGAGTCTGTGTGAGGAGTGCATGTTTTGTCGAGTAAAATTGTGCTTTGTGAGAATACGAACAAGCTCACGGGAGCAATATTGTACGTGGGAGCAAAAGAAAAAGCGAAGAAGAGCAAGAGACATTTGTCACCAGCAGAGAGGGTTCCAACATGCCATCATGGTTATCCTGGTGGCCATCTGAGTTCTTCATGAAGCGAGAGATAGACTGAGTGCAATAACAAGAGCCAGACTGCACAGAGAGAAGAAGAGACGGAGGGCAATCAGCTATCAGCTTGGACAGCCCGGTCAGTCAGTCGCAATGTCGTTTTTAAATGCCAGTCTGTCCCCGAACAAATAACCAGCCCCTTAGGTTTTTTTATTTTCGCTGTATGGCATGAGACGTGAATGAGTCAGATTGAAAACAAAATGAAAAAAAAAGAAGTCCCTTCACTCCTTCTCCATTTTTACTTCATTCACACTCGTTCAATCAATGTGTATACTTAGATTCTCTGGGGTGTTTTGTCTAAATGTTGACGCAAGGAGTTTACTTGTTTCATACTCGGCTCGGCTACTACTCTCCCCCTTCTTTTCACTTTTTTGTTTTTCACAAGTATCTTACTGAAGGATTTGATGAGTGCTCTCTCATTGTTTCCTTAACGCGGTGAATTTCATGTCAGACAAGCCTTCCTGGTCATTTAGAGAGAGAAGAGAAAAGGCGAGGACGGCGATGTGTTACACCTCAGTGGAGCACTCGATTGTCTCTGGCTTCATTGGTGGGGAACAAATAGCTGAAACGTCTTTACAATCTTATGCGTGCTGATGGTAGCAGATGAGAGCATTTACTACTGCTGACGACACGTTTGACAGGGGTGGGGTTTTGACAACGATCTTGTGTGTGTGAAATCAAGCAAGTTTTATTTTAGAAGTTATTGTGACTGTGTTGCCTGCACAAGGCTATGCGATAAACGTTTCCTCTCCGCTAATGTCTGCTTCACGTGCTTAAGAGCTCTTTGTTCTCTCCTAGACTAGTATTGACTGCCGTTGCAGAGTTTGGAGGATTATCTGGGGTTTTGTACATTGAGAAATGGATAATCTTCCTCAGATCTGACCTATTGGCTGCCTTCTGCTGCCAATAGGTCAGATCTGACCTATTGGCAGCAATAGGTCAGATCCCTAACCCTAACCCTACCCTAACCCTAACCCTAACTTGGTCTTATAAAGTCTTATAAGGCTTTATAAGACCAAGCATATGTTTCAGTGATTGCTGGATTCGGCCTGGTTTTCCCCTCCTGGTTGGGGAAGTGAAATCCACAGTGGAATGTATAATTCATAGAGTCAACAAATCCTCAGCTAACTTAACAGTGTATTTATATTTACCTCATTTTGATGTTTCCTCTTCTTTTTTTACAAGGTGTGAAGCTGACCAACAGTGAAAAAAAAAATTCTTACTGCTTTTATGCATCTTTTAAAACTACACCCACTTTCACCAGCAACAGCTTTAGCAGCAAAGCGAGCAGCGAACGCAGCTGCTTGGTGTAGAAAACTGGTGAAACAAAGTTTTCTACAGGGAGAGAAAGGTTACATTACCAGACTCCTGAACATGGATCAATTTAGCTGAAAATTTAATAAAATCAACAAGTTAGCCATGCAGCATATCAGAATTATTATTATATGTGCTTTTATTGGCGGGGCTATATTGAATGGATCAAATTATCGAGGGTCATAACCTCTAGTCACCTCCCCGCAACCCCAGAATATGCTTGCTAACAGTTGCAAATGTTGCTCGTTGTGATCATATGTGCTGTTCTCATCAATAAATCCAGCGTGTGGCGTTCTGCCTCTGACAACATTGCAGCAGAGGCATAGAGACACCCCAGGTTTCTCACCCTGGTCTCACTTTCTCTTTGTCGCTTTGGTATCTCAGCGTTTCTCTCTCATGTATGCATAATACCGGGCCTCAGGTTGCTGATTTGGGGACAGTAATTGGTCATTAGGTGAGGGACATGTGCAGCTGCCTCTTTTGTTGCAGCGTTAACAAGGCATTTCATCATGGTTAGCAGGCTGCCTGTGCTCTGATCAGACGTTGTTTTTACGACAATATCAAATAGACAAAAAATGCGCGTGGCCACATACAGTACTCGTATTGACACTCTGGTGGTTTCCGCTGACTGATGCCGCATGCAGCGTTGCTACATTACAGGATTTGACTCCAAACAGCAGACGGCATTTTGTCTCCTAGCGTTTGCAGCTAAATTTTGTTAACCATGTTGAGAGGGTCAGCTGACTGAATGCATGAAATAAGATATGGAGCATCAGGTTGAGTTAATGATTTAAAAAAAAGTAATAATAATAATGATAATGCAAAAATCATTTTTTTCTCTATGATTATAATTGTAAAAGTTTTGCAATCTGTTTTATTTTGTGTCAGTTTAAAAAAAAAATCTGTTTTGTCTTTCAACTTCCATTTAGTCTTGTTGACTGAAAAGCCAAAGTCCAATGAGGAGTTTGAGTACCTGAGTACGTGCAGAAGCTCTTGCATGTTGCAAAGACGTGAAAGATTGATTTATTCATAGGTTTTCACACTGTACTCTTATTTTTCAGAAGAATAACCTGGAACATTGAAGCAATCACGCATGCAGACCTCTAAGCATATTCGTTTTATGAGATTAAAATAATATTTAATGCAGGCAATTTATCACGTACAAGAGATAAACTGTTTTTTTTTTGCAACTGCATTCCCAGGACGCCTATGATTTATTTTCTATTTCTTCCAACTTATTGTGATTTATTATCAGAACAAACAAAAAAGAAGGCAATTGTTACCATATAATGATCAATTGGTGTTCATCTTACTAGCCTCTTGTAAAGGTCGCCGCTAATAAATTGTACTCAGAAGAAAGTTTAGAGCAGTATCTAAAAAAATTTAATAAAAATCTTTGGTAAGTTGTCATGGCATTCAAGTGCTTTCAGCTTTCAGGAGGAGAGAAGCACAAGAAAAATGTCAGACTGGACACAAGATCTGTACAAAAATAAAGATGAGAAAAGTTTTTCTTTTTGCCTTTGTATTCTTGGTCGCTTGAAGTTCATTTCTTAGTTTATGGATCAACATTACAGTGTTATGCTCCTGTCTCGAGTTTCCATTTTCAGGTTCATCTACCATCACTCCCCTCAGCATAACCACATTCCCTTTCCTTTGCCATCTCACAACCAGTCAAACAGATTACTACGGGCGTTAACCCCATTGATTTGCTCCAAATGGCCTCCAAATGCCAGGAATTACATTTCAGACTAGGGGAGGGATAGAAATAAAGTGTTGTTGGATTTTTGCTGCTTTGCTGCAGGATTAAGTGTTGCTTTATAAAGCAGTGGCTTTTTATTTATTTATTTTTGTAATAGATTTTTTTGTTCATGCAATTTTGTAAATTGATTTTAACAATTTTGTCATTTTGGAAAATATAGATTAATGTATGTCGACACTAACAATGAAATCTAAATGTATTTATTGCATTCACTGGAAAAGATTATTCAAATTTTATTAAATTTAGTTATTTTGAGAAATTGGAATGTTTGCTCAAAGAAGTTTTTAAAAAACTTGGATCTAAAAAAGGAGTATCTAAAATGTCAGACTAGGCATTTCAGATTCAGATTCCATTCAAACTAAAGTTAGTGTCGGACTACTTCTGATTGGTTATTAAGACTGATTGGTTATTATTTTCCTGGTGATCAGGTGGTGCCCCATTGGTTATTTATATAGTTATGAATGGATCAGAGGCCGCACTAGACTTCTTCGTTATTTGTCATTTTTTATTGATGGTGTCAAAAAAATCCTATTATAAGCTGTTTTCACTCATCAAGTTTTAAATTTATAATGACATTAAATTGGATTTTCTTTTCACTCTGTTTAAATATGAACAGGTAATCTGCGTCATATTATTATCAAGCTGAATATGTTTTACTTTTTCTCTGCAGTGACAAAGTTTGGAAAGGTAACATTCGACCATTTAAAGAAATCTGATGTCGGCGATACTCAGCTCCCTTATTTTCACGAAAATCACCTTGAAGTGTCTTGCGTGATTATAACGCTACGCACACAAATTTACTTTGACCAGTTTCTTTGCCTTTTGTTACTCGTTTTCCACGTGATTTTCCTGCTGACTTGCACATGACAAATTCAACTGTGCTCCATATGGAACATTATTGCTAATGTTGGACCTCAGTAACATTCTATGTAATTGCAGAATGCAAAAGTGATGGGAGTTTTCCATCCATCCATTTTCTTCCGCTTATCCGGAGTCGGGTCGCGGGGGCAGCAGCTTCAGAAGGGAGGCCCAGACTT
>CAEGAF010058909.1:0-32445 GCA_903067075.1 Micropoecilia bifurca
TATATGAGTGTGTGTGTATATATATCAATTTTGGGGTGTGACGATAAATGGAGAACATGGGTGTGAATACAGATTCACAGGGCGTGGACATTACATGGAAACATACATGTTATTTTAAGATTACTCAAAACATTTCCATTACACATTTGAAGTGTTGCCATCATAAAAATTGATGGGTTGATTGATGACTAAATGATGCCACACATACACCATGGGTAAAGTAGGAACAGACAGCCAGGGCACAAACAGAGAAACAGAAGAAAGACTATTCAGTTAAAATTGTGATTTTCATTTTTTGCAAAATATAATGGCTAAAAGTTATGAATAAAAATAACAAAAATGATAGACTTTGTGTTTGAATTCATCTTGTTTACAAAGTAATTTGAGCTGGCAGTGCATTTGAGTTTTATGGTAGGAAAACAGTTCATGCACATTCTGGTGTTTTTTTTGTTTTAAACAAAATGAAAAAATAAAAACAATAACACAAATGCTTTTTCTTTTTTCTTTTTTTTTTTGTTATTGCAACAAAATTACCATTATCCGATTTTTAATTTTCAGCTATTACTAGCAGATAACCGAGAGCAGAAGTTAACTCTAGTTCAATTTATGTGCATTTGTGGATGAAAGTGGACTGGAGACTCCTTTAAAAGCAGGAAGCAAATTATTGCACAGAGCATTCTTGGTAAACAAAACCTAAACGGACATGAGTATATATAGCGCTACAGAGATGTGGTCCTTTGCCAAAAGCAAAAATCCTACAACTGCTAAAATCCAGTGCTACTCAATTTTTGTTTACACTGTGTTACATTTACAACTCTGAAGACAAAAATAACAGTTTTAAATAGAAAGAAGAGAGAATATTTGCTCTTATTCACGCCTGTTGCTTCAACAAACTCTACCAAACTCTAACACTTGACTATATATTTATGTCTTCTTTAATGTTTAATTTCATTTCATATTATTTTAATACAAATCATTGCAAATAAAATAACCTAATTCTGAATCTATCCAAATCAACTGAGATTTTGTCAAATTTCAAAAAATGTTCCAGAATAAGAGTTTCATGTGTTACTTCAGGAATGGATACTACTGCCAGTAAGCTTATTCTTATTGGACAAATGGGGTCATGTGTGAGCCATCCTTCAAAAACTACAGCATTTCTGGAAGCGTACGAAACTGTAGCTGTGAACAGAGCTACAGTTTTTTAGCTATGTTGTACTCTGAAACCTTTCCCCAAAAGGAAACATCCTAGTTTCTTATCCCCCTTTTTATTGCCAATAATAACAACCCAACTTGTCTTGCTTCAGTGCTTTCATGTCATTCATTTGGAGTGCAGTTTCCTCTCTGTCTGTCTATCCAATGCTCTAGCACAGACTCAAAGTACACCCAGATGACCTACATGCAACATTGACATTTGACAATAAGCAGTATAAATTCAAGTCTGTGATATTACAACTTATCTTTGTTTAGTAATTGGTGACATTGCCTGGCTGGCAATACAACCTAAAGGCTCATTTGACACTGTAATGATAGCAGGTTGTCATGGAGGCTGGAACATTGTTTCAGCTCCCCATCAGTCAAGTAATGCAGTGTAAAGCAATCTCTACTTGGTGGGTTAATATGAATCCTCTGCATGTTAAAATTGATTTTAAAACATATTTTACTTATTAGGAATGTGTATCTTTTGGTCATAAATATATTTATGTTAAAAATACAACCGTTAACACAAATGATCAGCTCAGGTGTATTTTATTATTTTAGTTTTAGTTCTATGTAGTTACATTTAAGAAGGCTAGTTCTGCTGTGAGGAAAATTATATGCATCTACTTTTTTGTCGACTCATTTCATTCAAAACACTTGACCTGACTTGACCTTATGTAAGTGAAAGTTGTTGCAAATATGGGGGAAAAAAGAGTTATCAACAAGCTTCAACAACATCAAAACTCCATGCAAACAATATTATTAACATTGAGATAATATTGTTTGAGCTTTCTTAGTCACCAAGGCTGTATTGTTAGTCCAAGAGAGGTTATCAGTGCTCTTCCAAAGAGAGGAGGACAGGAGGACATCTGATCTGTATATCATCTTCATCTGACCTTGATGGATTGGTAAACCAGTCAATCAAACTTCAGTTTGGCAACAAAGAGCAATCTTGAATTCTCTCTGGCTTTGCGTTTATGCCCTGTCAGCACCTCCTATTGTAGAATAAGTGATATTGAAACAAATAATCTTTTCTGTGTTAGCAATATTTTCTATGTGAACAAAAACATTTGTCTTGCATCAGACCCTAATATATTACACCTGGAAATGCAGCACCATGTCTCTCAGTGCTTAACTATTATCCTGGTACAAACCAAAATAACAGTTTTAGACATCGGTGTGTAGTACCTGGGTAACAGAAAAGGCAGATTTTTCATTAATTTGGTGTTAAAAGATTAGCATGTTTTCTGGTAGCGAAGTGCCACAAAATATAAGGTAATTTCTTTTGACCTTTTCTGCAAAATTCAACAACTGCACAATCCTTCTTAAGTTGTAAGTAGTACTTCAAAGGAACAAAATAAATCTTATGTTTTATTAACAATAACGAAATTTGTTGTTGACTGGTTGCTAAGAGACAAGTCTGTTTTCTGGTAAAGTTTCACAAAGTAAAACTCAGATTTTCACTTTTGTGTTGAATGTCTGTTTTATAAAATATTTACCACCAATGACAGAGAAAATATTTTAACTTTAATCCAAAATTCAACAACTGCAAAATTCTTCATTTGTAAGTATTTCAAAAGAGCATAAGAAATCTTATGTTTTATGAACAATAACAACATTTGTTGTTCACTAGGTGCTAAGAGATGAGCCCATTTTCTGATAACAAAGTGCCTAGAAGTAAACACCTATTTTTTTTTACTTTTGCAACATTTATCACTTGTAAATTTCTTGTGCTTAAGCAGATAAGCAGTATTTCAAAAGAGCTTATGTTTTCTAAACAATACATCCTGTTAAAACACAGTTTGATGTTTGTGCCATAAGTTTGAATACAAAACATATCTTAAAATATAGAAATAGTAATTATGAAAAAATAGTAACTGTGGACTATTTTTTAATGCAGTATAAGAAACTTAGTCATTTATACACATCATTTTGCATCGGAGTGAGTAACGGAACAGCTTTTTTTTACAATGGTAAACTAGTGGTTAATGAGGATAAGCACCCTAGGTTCCAATTAATCAGAATGAAGTCCTTCTGTAGCACCTGATGTGTTATGTAGATTAACCAGAAACATATTGGCTTAAAAGCTCAACACAGGGACTGAAAAATTCTTTTAAATAGAATTCGTATTGTTTAATTTCTTACATGTCTCAGAAAACTTTCAACATTGTGTGGAACTGCTGAGCATAATATTTATTCCTGGTTGTGAATGAAAAGCCACACCTAATGTTGATTGCTAAGATCCAGAGGAAAGTTGTCTTTCAGGGTGCAGTCCATATATAAAATATACTTCTTATGCTTTCTAAGACAAGCTAACAACCTTATGGGGGAGAAGGAAAACAATGATGGAGGAGAACATGATTTAAAATATGTTATAATAGCACAACTCCAATAAAATATCTTTAGTCTTCAGAGTCTGTCTATTATCATCTTATCGTGAAAAACAGATTTTAGTCAGATAGATGGAAAACTGTAGAACAATCTCAGTTCAGTGAAAGGGAGTATCGGCAAGGACATTTTCTGAAGTCTGTGCCAAACAACCAAACTGAAAACCTGCTCAACACAAATAGATATTTTACTGGCTGTAACTTAAAGATAAGTTGCACATGACAGTGACTTAATTATCATGTTAAACAGAGACTGAGATTTATTTTTAGTGACTATAGAAGCCTTTCTTTTTAATAGAGAGCATTAGTAGTTATCTATGCAGACTGTGCAATAGACTCTTTAACCTTGTTTTCATCAAGGTGGTTTATTTCTCTCTGGGTGCTGCCCAAAAATGTTCTAATCAACCTTGCCATCTAACTGCATCAGTCCCTAGGAATAGATAAAAATTTAAACACCATCTGGAAAACCTTGGCTCTTGAAGTGACCTTAACTTTTACCTTTCTTTGTTCTGTGATTTTATTTTTTCTGTCACCTCACAGCAGGCAAATTTCTACAAGATGTTCTCGACTGTAAAATGCCCCCCTGTGGTTTTAATCATGTTGAGTTCTCTAAAAAAATCCATAATCAGCCTCCAGATAATCCCGAAGATAACATCAATACTTACTTGTCACTGTTGAACAATGTCAGACACGGCATAAAATACTGTATAAAGAACGGAAAACAAACAGAAAGTTTTGCATTTGATTTTGGTCAGTTTTAAAAGCATTCTTTCTGATTCCTCAACTCATTTTAAACATTTTTCTTGTTCTGCCAGTGAACAAAAAAGTGTGGAATGCATGACATCACATTTTGTTAAAAGCACAACATCACATCATTCTTATACATTTATTTTCTCTCATGAAGTGATATCCGTGCCCATCTTTAACTCTTCTAAAATACACATAGAGGAGAAGCCCCTGCACATGTGCACAAACCCCAACGGTGCAATTACTTGTACTCGGTCCAAGTCCTGATAGCCTGAGGATGGGCACCAGTTGGCTGCTGCATTTGGCTGGTTCCACACAGTTAGATAGATATGGGCTTAAGCGCACAGGGAAAATAGTCTTTTAAATGATACCTACCCCCCCTGCTGTGTTTGTCTGTGTTCACATATTTTCTTTTTTTTTTTTCAGACTCATTGCAGATAGGACTTTATGTCGCATGCATTTCCTTGTACATTAGTCTGCAAAGACCTTCTGGAGTTGAAGTGAAAATGTGTGTACTCATGCAGACTTAATTTCCCTATTCTCCCCATCTCCTATCACTTTGAAAAACATGTTTGTCCTTTCACATAAAATGAAAACATGTCCTGATGCTTAACTTCACCAGTCATTACTGGAATTTTTAATGCGTTCCTAAAACATCAGATCTGCAGTGTACTCAGATAATGACATTACCTCGCTTCATCTGAAAACCTTGCAAAAGCTTATGTTCTTCATGTAGATTTGATATTCCATTTTTTTTTTTTACTATTTTAAAGACTTCACTGGCTGTAGATTACAACACATCAACAATATAGTTTAGTAGCTGTGTATGGTGGCTCACTTTGTAAGCAAAATTTTTAAGATAGATTGCAATATTTGGCTGTGTGAAGTCAAGCATATATGAAAAGATACCACTTCGTTTGGCTTCTTTATAAGAGTTTTGCAGGGAAAACTGTAGCGAATTCCCCATTTAGAAAGATCGACCTTGCAAGAATCTAATTAATTAGTGTACTATGAAGGTTAATTAGTAACTAAGGATGTCCATGCATCATAAAGCCACTTGTCTTAGCCCATGCATGCAGTCAGGCAGAAAGAGAGTCATCAGTCATTCTTTGGCAAGACGAGCCTTATCAAAGAAGAGTCATTCAGGTTATCGATTGAGTTAATCTAAAGTTGATTGATCTTTTTGATCGACTAATGATCGCCTGATAAGCAGTAATTTTCTTAAGTTTCTCTTATATCAATTAAGTCGAATGTCTTTCTATAACACAAGGGGGGTGATTTTTGCATCATGCAAAAAAGAAGCATATAATTATATTTGAAAAGTATTTATGTCAACTATATTAAATACCCAGTATACAGAAAATTATGCGTTTCTTACATTATTGCATTTAAGATATAAAACATAACAAAACAGGAACCTCTTAGGTTGCCAAATAGAGAAATAAAAAGAAAATTTTCAGTGCTATGCCCTCTGTTTATCTGTCATCACATCCTCATCTTTGTAGCACATTGATAATTTTTGGCTGAGAAGTTGACAATGGTTTGCCATAGAGCATGACTGAATAAGTGCTATTGAGATGAAACTTGAGCTAGTCAGACTCAGGTTTCCAACAGAACCGCATAAAAAATACATTTTCCATCCCACAATGGGCTCCATTTGAACAGTTTTACTTTCCTGTTCTGGGATCCTTCTGCCATCTTTATTTCTGTATTCACTGCGTCTGCTGCTCCCATACTCGTAACATGTCCTCTCTTCCCTTTGTTGAGAAACATCCACATACAGTCCAAAGGTTACCTGCTAGAGGAGGCTAGACAGACTCCTTTGACTCTGAATTTTGTTCTCGCCTTCCAAGATTTTAATAAATGTTACTTCTTCTCATCCAGACTTTTAAAAAAGTATTTTTTCACAACATTTTTATTAACTACAACATAATTAATTTAGTTTATTATGTAATAAATTCTTTACATTACTGAGCTACAAATTAAGGTAAATAAATAGCAAAACATAGCAATAAGCGCCAATAAGCCTGCTAAGCTACAGGCTATGCCTTTTGCATACAAGTTAATGGATTAACAGCACCATATAATTTCGTTATTTAAGAACAGAAAACTCTGAAAACTCTAGTGTCAGACAGTACATAAATGAAATGGGAGTCAGTAAAGCTCTTGTTGTCTTTCTGGCTGGTCCTACTACCTCACTGGTAGTTCTTATAGTCTGTAAGAGAAACCTTGGTCTTGTACTTTTCTCCTACCCACTATATCATCAAAAATAGATTTGTTTTTCACTTTGTGAGAAACTTGGTATGTGTTGTAACATTGTGAAAGGAGCATGAAATGTTTGAGTATTGTACCTAATGGGTAAGAGATAGCAACTCTACAGAAAGCCCTAGCTGTGACTTAAATCAAAACTCCTGCTAACGGTCGTACACTGCAGTGCGAGGAGTGGTATCTAGCTTGGCGATCTTTTCTTTGTGCGATTCTCTACAGACACTATTTTGCTGTAGGGAAAGGGCCTCAGTTTGTTTTTAAAGTCTAAAATTCTAACAAAAGTTGGCAGAGTGCCAACAGAGATTAGTGAGTACACTGAATGAGTACACAGGTGTGAAGGTACACTGAACATTTCAAAATTGTAAGCCTGGATCACACAGAAGCCCACACAGGCACAACAGTTGACAAGTGGACAGCCTAGGCCAACTTTCTTTCACATATTACAAGACTAGATGTTGTCTTGTATAAAGCATCACCCACACTTAAGAGAAAGATGACTCTGTTTTAGTCAGGTTTAAGAATATACACACTTTCTGGTGGAAAACATGTAGTTTTGCTGGTAGAACCTGAATGAAGAGTCATTCTTCCATCTACCTACTAAACATGCCTATTAGGAGAAACGAGTGACGCTGACTTGAAGTGTTTTGCTCCATCACATGATCTATGCAATAATGAAAGATGGCTTGCATTTTGATATTGACATCTCATGTAGAAAAAGCCCAAAGCACATTAAGAGCCAAAGACTATGACATAAAGCTTCACTTGACCATTTGCAGAAGTCATGCATATGGTGAGACATTAGAAATACAAATGGAGAAAATGGTCCTGTGTCTTCAGTACTTTGTTCTAGCTGTTGAGTTAAGGGAGAAAAGGGCATGCCCCATCTTAGTACAGAATGCAGCTAGCATGCAGTTACTAAAATACATTAATGCAGGCAAGTAATGCTATAAAGGCAGAAAAGCTTCATGTGCTGCCAGAATGATAAAGTGGGAATGTTTTTTACAATGTCCAATAGACCATAGTTAAGGTCAACTTAAAGGGTACATATTCATTTGCTATTTAGTCGCACTGGAATGCAAGACGAGAGTAAAGTGTTTCCTCTTCATTACCATAAATAAAATGCCACTTTGCCATTCATTATAAGAAAAGTAATGTTAGCTGTGACGCTTATGTCTCACCCACAAATTGTGCTCAGTTTCTGCTGAAATAACTTTTTCAGACATATATAAGAATACTGTTTAGTCACTTAAAAAAAGGAAACCTTTGTATGCATCAATCCATCTCTTTATTTTGACACCGGTTTTACCTTTGAAGGTTCCTATCTCCAGCTCTCAATTGGTGAAAAGGGAAGAAATTAACAAATTAACAGTCAATGACATAGACACTAAAAGTCAAAAAGATACACCGACACACGTCCAAAGTCATTCTGGAGTTGTCAGTTAGTTATCACTTTTGGTAGGTTTGAGGAAGATGGCATACCAACAGAGAATCCATTGATGCATTTATAGTATAGAAGAAATACGCAAATGCTCCTCAGCATGGCCTTGGATTGGATTAAACCAAAAACAACAACATGATGGCACATGTACTCAGTTGTTGGTGTCACCTAGTCCCAGTATACAATGACTGCATTAGGGAGCCAACATATGTTGCACTTGCTAGCACTGTGTGAAAGAAAATGAGAGCCTACTTCATATGTGTGTTTGTAAAAGGGAAGGTAAGATGAGAAATTGTAAAGGACTTGCAAGTCTTGCATGATAATGAGAAAAAGGACACTAATTCTTTCATTTGATGTTCTGTAATTATGGTGCCCACGGCCCACCCTGGGACACTAGTCAGATTTATGTTCTCCTTTGCAAGGAAAGTGTGCATGTGTGTCTGCATGTGTGCACAGGAGACAAAGGAAAGAGGAGGCAGTACAAGGAAGACAGGAGAGAAAGGAGAAGTAAAATCCAATGAGAGGAAGGGGTAAGAGTAGGAGTGACTGAAATATAAATTTACAGACCGTTATAAAACAGTCTTCTGTCTTAAATCACATGTTGTACCATAGTGGCAGTAGATCATGATTGCTATGATATAAGATTGTGGCCACATACATTTACAGAATATCTTCTCTGTATTAAATTCACATGTGAAAATTGAAATCCCTCCATGTTTCTCCATTAGATTTAAATGTGTTTTTATTAATATTATTCTTGTTCTTGGTCTAATAAAGATGAGTTTTGATTGTCTTCCAAGTATAGCATGTATCAAGAGAATCTTTTCAGAGTAACAGTAAGTGGGCGTAATTTGATATGTGTTTTTCATTTAATTCTGATTTTTATGCATTCTTTTTGCATAATATTGTTTTACAACTCTACAATTCTATCCTAAATTAAATGCTTTGTAGAGTTTATGTCGTCAGCTCATGGGTTTTCCAATATTGGTCACAGGTTAGTTGTAGCTTTATTTTGTAGAACTTTGTTTCAATGTTTAATATAACTTAGAACTTTTAAATGTAAGTTTTTATCTCTATTCAAAGGTTTTATCTATTTAACTTTATTACAAATCTGAAATTGTGTGTGCATGGCTGTTTGCGCAAAACTTTCTCTTTCTCATTACCAAGACTTTTAACATTATAATACAAATTTAGTGACTTTTTATGAAATGCTTTTCATTCAAAGTTGACACTTCGGCAATAAAATGGCACCAAGCTAAAAATTGTCTGATAGTTGCATTGCTACTTTATTACTAACTGGATAGGGTACATTTATCGTTTCAAATTACAAAGTACACAGAATCCAAAGTGAAGTCAAGAAAATGTGTTTAATACTTGACAACAAAACAAACCTTTCTGTTCCTGACTCATGCTATATTTTAATTAGTATATTTCAAATGGAAGCAAAAACAACCTCATAGCAGAAAATTGACCCTCTTGCAACATCCATGGACCCCTTTGTTCAAAATATCAGCAGTCAAAAATCACCAACTGGAAAAGTTAATACTTTTGTCGTACTGTGATCTTGCAGCAAAAAGGTCCTGGGTTTGAATCCTGACCTGGCATCTTTTGCATGGAGTTTGTGTGTTCTCCCTGTGCAGTTCTCTCCAGGTACTTTGCCTTCCTCCCATAACTCAAAAACATGACTGTCAGGTGAATTGGTCTCTAAAAATGTCCTTTGTTGTGGGTGTGTGCATGGCCATTTGTCCTATATGTTTCTGTGATGGATTGGATGGATACAATAATTAGTCTTTTCTATTTGGCTTTGTAGTATGGTCTCTGCTGTTTTGAACTCTGTTTTCAGTGTTTATTTTCACTTTTCCTCTCCTTGTTTTATGGCTCCCATTATGCTCAGTTCACCCTTTATTGCTGTAGCTAAAAACAAGTCAGTATGTGTATCCTTTTTTTCCCTTAATGACTGGGGGATACTATTTGTTGATATTGTAAGCTATCTCCCTGATGACCTGTAAGACTTTTAACCCTTTTAAAGATGATTTATGGCAAATACTCACTCTTTTTAATTATGCCTGCTTCTAGGTGTCCCACAGTTTTGTAAAGCCATTACAGAAAATCAATACTCAGCTTTTAGGTGATGAATTAATTAATGAAGTGTGAAGTTTACCTTGAGTGAGGGTCCTTTGATGAATAAGAGAAAGTGAGAGAGAGAGAAAATGTGGTTGAGGGGTCTTCTAATGATTTGATATCTGCTGGCTTGGAGCAGTTTACCCTGTTAATTGCACTTAATTTGTGTTTCGATCTAAATAATTCGAAGGAAGAACTTGGAAATAAAGATTTCTTTAGTGGTGAGGAATGAGTAATTTCCTCCTCTTGCCTTGAGCAGCCAATCTCCCTCGTTGTCTAAATGGATCTGTATCCTTGGACCAAGTCCACTGAGAGAATTAAATCACTCTATTTTCTTTATTTTTCTTTGACATGCGTTGTACTGAAATATTAGTAGCTCTTTGACAGTTTTAAAGTGAATGTTGTTGAGTTAAAAGTGTTAAACCACTCTCACCACAAATTAAAGTAAACATTTGGTTCTCTCTCTCTCTCTCTCTCTATATATATATATATATATATATATATATATATATCTGAAGATATGTCTGTATGCCATTGTGCAGGCAAGAACTTGTAAGACAAATGTGATTTGTCTACAAAAGTCTACAAAATTCATTTTGCACCAGTGGGAGAGAGAAACCAGGCAAATGAATTCACAGCATATTTTTGCCCTAAAGCATTCTCCACATGCAAGACAAATTGATATTTTAACATGTATGCAAAACATTTAGGAAAAGTCTTTCTTTCTTCAGTGTCCACAATGAGAACTCCTCTGGGTCAGAAATGACTACTTTTCTAAGAGTGCTATGCCTTGCAACTAATAGTCCCCATTATTCATGGCACCACAGCAGAGGTCACTGCCATGGGGTTTACTTTTTTACCTCCCTAAATTGGAAGTCAAAAGAAAATGAATTGAGACACACACACAAGCACACCCACACACACACACACACACACACACACACACACACACACACACACACACACGTGGAATGAACTATAGGTTTGACTTTGACTTGTCCTCAAACTGAACAGTAGAAAAACTGTTGATTGTGGTGTATATATTGTAAATTGAGGTCAGCAGATGTATTGACGTCTGAAACAATTTAGAAACATGAAAGATGATTTCATCTTTTAAATCTTATGTTCTTTGACCTTTTTACCTTTTACTTGACTTTTAAGGTTTAACTTAATAAGGACTAACAATCTCTGAGGCATCAAGGTGATTTTTTTGTCTCATTATTAAGTAAACATGACCTCTCTTCAATTGTGTGAATTGAGGGTAAAATAAGTCTATAAATCTGTGCAGAATAACATGTTATTCATTTCAATTAGAAAGATTGCGATCCTACAAAAGCACTTAGTCATATTTCTGAATGCACTTGAAAACATTGAGTTATAAAACAGGGTTTTAACTATTGATAGAGTTTGTTGCAAAAATGCAAGTTGTAATGTTGGATAAGAAAAAAAAAATTGAAACAGATTTCATATTTGATTTAAACTAATACTTATAAAATATATCCAGCAAGGATTTGATGGAGATGTTATTCACCTAAAGCAGCACACAGAACTGACCACCCATTCCAGTTCGTGCTCCCACTTTCAACAAATGCCAAGAGGTTATTTTTTACTGATAACAAAATATCAGACAAAATAGTGTTTCAAAAAACTAGCAGTAAAGTTAAGGTGATGGGTTGGAGTCTTGGATTGTTTATCACTTTGCAAGTTCAAGGTGTAGCTTTAGGTAATTGAAAGGTTTTGCCATACAGATTTAAGAATCTCCTTTAGCTGATGGTCAGTTTTTTTTACTTTCTCTGTGAAAGCAACAGCATTTTATCAAATAGAGGAACAGAGTTTTTGTTCTGATGCTACTCAAAATATGTGTCACAATTTTGAGACATTATTTAAAATAGCCAGTGGACTTATCTTTGTGGTTTTAGGGTTTGTTTTATTTTTAAAAATGTTGAATGTTTTACTCAAAACTAAACAAATAAGAGGAATGGAATGGAATAACAAAACAAGTATTTGAAGATTTTTTTTTTTTTTTATTTATTTTTTTTGTGATCCATAACAGTTAGAATGTACTGTCTATATAAACCTTATTATACTTTGACATATGACACATGTACATTCTAAGTCTTTGTCAGGGTAACTGCTGATTTTTACTGTAAAGACTTTATATTGCTGTAGGTATGTGATTTAAAAAATAAAGAAACCAGCATTTTTTTCCCTTTTTTATCTCTGAAGTTGAGTTTTTATTCTAGACAAGAAATCCTTTATTTTTTCGATTTGCAGTCACGTGCTGTATTCTAGAGAATGTACTTTTCTTTCAGTGATAAAATAAAAAAAAGAAAGCAAAAAAACATCATTTAAAAAGATTTACATTTATAATGATTTACCAAGAGCTCTCAGTCATTTTATGGAACCACTATTAATCACATAAACCTCTCAAACTACAACATATTGATGTATCCTGTTCCATAATGTCAAAAGGCAATTTTCTGTGATGACATTAAATACAGAACCTTTTCCACATAATGGTAAGCACAAAATCCCGATGTCACCTTATTTGAAACATGCCACTGTGTTGCGGTGAGTTCCTTTCATTGACATACAGTAAAATACACGACTAATCATTTAGAAACAGATCTGGTAATGTCTCTATGCCTTTAACTACTAATTAGACAGTTGTTGATTTGTGCTAAAGTGAGTTTAGGACGTAAGTTGAGCCCAGTGAGCCTAATCCCAGTGCAAAGATTGATTCTCAAAGTTGATTTTACTAGTCAGTCCAAAAGATGTCTATAATTAATTATAACGTCTTGATCAAAAAATGATAACAGTCTGTTTTTGGATGTCTGAGGTGCAGAGTGAGAGTTGGATTTAAATTTGTACCTTATATTGTTTTATTTACTTTTGCTTTGCACTTTAAGAATACCAGTTCATTTATTTAGCAATGCTTTGCTTGCCTTAGTGATGTTACGACTGGCTCAGGGTTGTAACAAAAAACATGAAACCATGTCGTGGTTAAAGTGAATAAAAAATGTTTATTAACAAAAACAAATATCAAAACAAAAGAAACTCAAAAGTGCAAAAGACGGGGAGCTGGGGTCTGGCAACCAACATTGCCTCTGCAGAGTGGACGCTGAGGGTGACAGGCGACAGGCGACAAGCCACAAACGACCAGTGACCAGCAACCAGCGACGAGCCACCCAGCGACGGTGAAAGACGGAGACAGCCAGGTTTAAGTATCCTGCACTCCAATCACCCGATCAGGGACACCTGCCAATGGGAGGAGCACAAAGAGGGACAACAAGACCAGCCTACAAGGCCCAGGGCCGTAACAGTGAATCAAGGCATGTCAACTCTGAACAGACTCCTGACAGGTTTCTCTGACCTTCTACATCCATGATTCTGACATGGTGGTACGAGAACCAATGGTGTTGCTTCCTACCTTGATTATAACTCTGAATACATTTTATTTTTAACCATTTATATATAAAAGGCTTGAATGTGGTGGTGTACAACATAAGGTTAACATAAAATATGAGCTGGAAATGATTCCTTTACACAACATACAATGACAAAATCTTCCTCTTTAGATATACAGTTAAACATTGACTGACTATGGAGGACTTCTGGTAGTTGTAGTGCACCTATCATCAAATGGGTAACCTAAGACATTTTTCAGTGGATATAGCAGGTTGAATCAGGTTTATTTCCAGAAGGTAAACTCTACAGAGAAAGAGGTTGAACAAAAAATCTGAAAAGGAATTAAAAAAAAGTGCTAAACGCTATAGAAAAAAAAGCAAAAAAAAAAAAATCCTAAGTGTAGGTCCATGGTCTTACATAAAATTAAAAATTGGGAACATCCGTGATGTGAAAGGCATTTCTCCTTCCTTGTTATCAAGCATCAATTAGAATCTCATTCATGTTCCCCGCCCTCAATATTACGCACACTTCCATGTGTCATTATTTTTCTAATTACAGGGGAATGGTGGAGTCTGATAGGATTTTATGTCTTTTATTTCTTCCATTGTCTGTCAGGAAAGATGGATCCCCACTTGGTGTGAGCAATATATCAGCTTTGTAAGTCCATATACGTATGAGGTAATGCATCACAAATTCGTTCCGATACTGTTAGGTATCAGTGGGAAATTTATGGGGCATTCAGACATTGTGATATTGCATTTCCTATGTACCCTTGTGTCAGAATCCTTTTGTCCCTTTCCTCTCTCTGCTAACTCCCTTCAACTGTTTAACACTTCCTTGATTAGTCCATCTGCATAGATACTCTTGTGCTTTCAATGTGGCTTGTTGCATTCTCCCTCCTGGTCAGTCTGTGTTCTGTATTACCTTTTTCTCACCTGCAAGTAGTTTCTTCATAGTATGGTATCATTTTTTATTAAATACGTCAAGAGATTACTGCATTTCTGATGATGTTTTGGTCCATTTTCCAAATATACCATGACAGTTTCATTGCACTACTTAAACTGATAGACAGGATAATCTTTATTCCTTCTCTTCGTTTTACCAGATTGTTTAATTTTTAAAATATACATAATTTTAGGTCGTGTTTCTAGTCTCGAAGTCCCTGAAAGCAATTAACCTTTTAAACCATCTATTCTGGACACAAACCTGAAAAAAAAAATATTGTTCCCATTTCAAACACAACTAACTTGCAGTTTGTATATAAATGTACACCATTAATTTTGAAGGTTGCTGTAATCAATCCTTGCATGAGAAACTTTTCTATCATGAGACTTTATTCAACTATAGACGCATATCTAATTTGCATTTCTTAAGTGCTTCAGATCAGATTAAATATATTTATATATATGCATGTGTAAACTGTATTTTTTGTATTATTAAAACATTTCTTATGAATAGACACAATATAAATAAACTGAATCAAGATGAATTGAGTTTTACCCTGGACCTCACAAAGAAAGATTCAACTATTCAGAAATCCTGTACAGTACATGTTGTCACATAAAGAACCATTGGATAAAAGAAAAAAATCAGGCTTATTCATCGAAAAGGTCACGGAAATGTAAAGGTCACAGGTAACGGCTAGAGTTTAGTCTTTATTTGATCTGTTTTTCTTTATGGAGACATTTCTACTTTGAAGGATTTTTGCCTTGACAGACAGACATCAGCTCTGATTCTAATATATATTTATGAAGCTCCTGTGTGCACACCAACATCCTAAATACCAAACAGTAGGTGTTCAATCTGACAAACGCATACATAGCAGAACACAGGCTTGAAGATTGCCATATTACTTGAGGACAAAGATACACACACACACATATGTTCTAGTTTCTCCAGCGAGCCTTACCTGAAGCTTGACAAGCCTCACTTTGTGAATCCAAGGTCACAAGGTATTCAGTGTCTCATTACAATCCACAGATTCTTTGAAATCCCAACACGTGTGCTTGTTGTGCCGTGTGGTTTATGAACAAGTTATGTGTGTTTGTATGTGTGAGATGGGAAAACAGCAAAGCACCGAGCATCAATAAAGTTCTCTCACCTTTCACAAAACCAGGTAGATGAGAGCTCAACAACGATGGGTCCAGAAAGGAAATGTTTGAGTCCATAGGTTACATAAATTTTAAGATTTATGAACCATCATAACACAACCTTTCTCTTAATTTTATGACATATATACACATGTACATACAGTGTACATAAATTGTCTATCATAGAAACATCTCTCCTTTTATTTTGAGAGAAAGAAACTTATCTTATTTAGTTTCATATGCATGAATAGTGCTTTGGGCAAGACTAATCCCTCCCCAACCACCTATCATAAATTGTTACGGTAAAAAAAACATGTAGAAAAGAATCATCAGAAAGATTCCTCTGAAAGGGATAATGTGGTTACTTGTGTAGGAACGGACTTGGAGAGGAGGAGATAAAGGATGGGAGGAAATAAACAATCTGCAGGCTGTACCACAGATAGCTGAAGTAGCTGGTATGATCAAATCCTACCAATGGCAAGACAGGGGAGGTCTCAAAGACGGCTATAATGGAAACATCAGACAAACAGGAAGACAGAAAAGTGGAGAAATACCAAGGGCTCAGGGAAGAACTAGTGAGAGCATGGCAGGTAAAGGCAACAGAATTGCCTGTAGGCACAAGGGGCAGTGACACGCAACCTGAAGAAATGGTTCCAGTAGTTACCCAGAGAAACATCGGAGATCTCAGTCCAGAAGAGTTCGAGGAACAGCCAAGATAGGCAGAGCTTTATTCTTGTTATTTGTATGTTTACTTATCTGTCAATTTTCTTTTGTGCATCTGAAACAACATTATACATTCTCATAGCACAGACTAAAGCTGATATTATAAGGCTTTGAAAGAGAACTACACCACAGGATTACAGTCTGAGTTTCAATTTTCTCTACTGAAGTAAATTTGCAAGTGCCACACACAGTCAAAACAAGTCGGTACACCCTGATGTTCACTGAAGTGGCACAACACAATGTGGATAGATGAAATGATGGAGGGGACGGAGGGGTAGGGTGAGTGTTTGTGCGGAGGGTCGTTGGAGAATGGTGTTGAAGTAAAGGAGAAGGGAGCTGATATCCTGGAGGCATTCACCCTTCATTTAACTGGCAAACTTCTGGCACCTTACAAAACAAATGAACACACCACTCTATATTATTTGACTTGCATGGAGGATTTTTTTACATGCACTGAAACCGAGGACTGCATTTGTGGTATTGTGGCTGCTCAACAAATGTCTTGCTAGAGTGCTTGTTGAAATTGGGTTATATTTCCCATGTGCATTAGCTGAGTTTTACATTTGTGAGATTTTCACTCCTGGTGTGTGATAGGGAAAAAAATGCATATGCTCACTGGTGGTTAAGGGTGGTGTGATGGCACAGAATTGCTTCATAGCACTGAGAAAATAGCTGGGTCACACAAATACATAGGTTCCAGTTGGGAAGGAGCACAGCAGCTGAATACATACTCTTGCAGTATGCTTGTTGAATTTAGTTATAGAAATGTTAATCAGTTGAAATCAAGTACTGATTACTTAACGTTAATCCATTTCACAAACTGTAACGTGGATTGTGATACCAAATATTTGTGACTTTAACCATTCTGAGGTCTTAAGAGATGGGGTGAAGGGCGAAGCAGTGGTGTAGGAGCAAAAGCACAACCCCTGTATGGAGCCCCTAGTTCTCAATGTGAGTGTCAGAGGTTCAAGTCGCATCCCCATGACCTTTGCTGCATGTCTTTAGTCTCTCTCACAACCCACCTTCCTGCCCAACAACTGTCAAATAAGGAGCCAGTTCTTTCAGTTCTCTGAAAAGAACTGGACCCAGGAATTGGACCTTAGGGCCCAATTCACAGGGTCAGTTGGATGCTGTGAGCTTTTTAGCCTGTGTAGGGTCGCACTGACACTTTTCTGAGTATCTACTGGTGTGTGTGGTTTTGGGACCTGATGGTCTGATGGGACACCCCTCGATCCCCACTTTCCCACTGTCCGTAGCATCTTCTGCAGTCCTCCTGAGCATGGGGCTAATTCCAGGTGAGGATAAAAAGACATGAAAATATTGATAACTTGAAAACTGAAGTGTTATTCCAAACACTGCGTATCATTACGGAATCCATAAAATATTATTATGGCTACTAACTGCATGGTACTGTATGCATCAGCACTGTTGACAATAACACATGTAGACTGCAATATGATACAGCACCATATGTGAGTATACCAGGCTCTGTGCATGTCACTGTTCATCTGTCTCACAGCATGGAGGTAGAACTTGTTCTTGAAGCCTTGCAGTTCTTGCAGGAATACCACACAATTGCTTTCCTAAAGAGAGGGCAACAACCAGTCAGGCATGAACTGTAGACTAGTGTACATCAGATATCAACAACAAACCGTTATGTATGTGCTCTTGGCCTTCGGTTATATGAGGGAGAAATGCTTAATAAGATAAGAGATACCTGTAACTGAATGGTTCTGTATGTGGATTTTCTGGGTGAAAATGTTAACAGCATGAATTCTCTAAAATGAAGCATGGTATGCTGTGCAAAATGAGATTGTGTAAAGTTACCACAGAAATGTTTCTCATCAGATGATGCAGTTCAGAGGCAGTGGCATGTTTTGATTTTGGTTGCTGTCTCTCGTGCATGTTCTGACAGTGACCCTTGGTAATGGATATCATAGATTAATCAACATGAGTTCTAGGAAGGATTGGATTAAATATCTATCATGCACTTGGTCTCCTTGCATTTTTTACATCCAATTTTTTTTGGAGGGAAACTTCAAAGGACACAGATGACAGTGAGTAAATAGTTTTTCCTGTAACGGAAAGTTGATTCTGGTGTGTTTCTTGGTGTTCATGATGCTGTTCCCAACGATTCATTCAATTATTTAGATCTCATTGACAAAACATCATAATTCCATATGACTGATGTGCAAACCCCCAGGCACCTCTGCCTCTCAAAATGTCATGAAGTTTGCCTCTTTTTGTCTGCGTCTGTCTCTTTCCTTTCTGTCTCCCAGAAACACTCATCGGGAACTACAGTACATATTCCTATTTTCAATTATTCTGGCTGAGGGCAATATGTTTTAATGATGAGCTGATTCTTCGAGTGCAGTCTCCAGCTTTGCCAGCCCGGGCATTAATACTTTTTGCACATGTCAGGGTTCGGGGCCTAGTTGTAATCTGAGCCTCATTACAGCTGGTGAGGCCAAGAGCAGAAACGGAACACAACTTCTCCCTGCAGCGCTGGGTTACTTCTTTCCACCGGGTTCCCCTCATCCTCATTCACTTTTTCTCTGTGTCTCAGTGGCTTCACTGTTTGTCTTTGATCTGTTTCTCTTCCCTGTTTTATTATCACCCTCCCTTCTCTCTTTCTCGATATCTTGATCCTTCCCCCTCTGCTGTGCCAGTTGTCTCTTGGATTTCTGGGCACTCATCAGGGAGCAAAGTACATTTGGAGGGTGGTTTTATTGAGTTTTAATAAAGGTCCTTGAAAGGCTTCTTACCAATAAGTCCATGGCCAAATGTGCCAAGTCTTTAAGCAATTTCTCAAATCACTCTTAAAAAACAACTTCTGTCTTTCAACAGATTTTGGGAACTTTTTCAAACCTTCTTATTCAAAAGTCTTCCATACCAGGCAGATATCCAGGCTATTCGCAGAGTGATGCTTTATTTGTATAATCATAAGTGAGCATTGCAGTGACAAAATACGTTTTGGCTGTGTTTCAGAATGATTTTCTCTGTTGTATTTCCCTGTTGAGTTCTGTTTTATACACATATCTGTGTGTGCTTAGTTGTAGGATTTAGTTATCAATGGAATCTGTGATTGATACTTTTGATCTATATTTGACCCTCATCCCCAATACAGACTAAAACCTTTTGGTATACAATTGATTTCTGTTTGAGTCAAAGGATCAAGAAATAGTGGAAGAGTTGTGTACATATTAAACTGTTGAGACCACAATGGTTTTTTATATGTTAATAATAATAATAATAATAATAATAAGAAGAAGAAGAAGAAGAAGAAGGAGAAGGAGAAGGAGAAGAAGAAGAAGAAGAAGAAGAAGAAGAAGAAGAAGAAGAAGAAGAAGAAGAAGAAGAAGAAGAAGAAGAAGAAGAATGGTGAAAACGGAGCCATAAAAACAGATGCATGAGTTTTCTTGAGGTTGAAAATGAAATCAAATATTCATTTACCCAAAAGACTTGTCGCTCTCTGACAGATAGAGATGTGGGATTATGGTAAAGAAAGGAAACTTTTCTTGAGTCCTGGGGTATATACGGATAATTTATCCTTTACGGGGATTTGTGTCGATCAAACAAGAGTGAAATGTTACATAAGAAAAGTATATCTCAGAAAGAGTTTGTTGAGCTGTAACTTATCCTTTCACTTTTTCTGTCCGTTTTTGACATTTTCTGTTATATTAGATAAGCTGAATTGACTGATGTGGGCATCTTTCGAACATCTAAATGCATGAACAACCGCATCGGGAAAAAGAAAGGACAGTTTACGCAGTTTTCATGAACTGGAAATATGATGCCCTATATGCAAATAAAAACATGTTCATTGTAATAAGGGGGGATTGAAATGCATATTTTTCTGTGAAGGGCAGATCTCCTAAATCTCTATGTTTGACCATATTCTAAATAAAATATTATAGTTACTTTTCAGGTTAAAGCATAATTTAAATTGTAATGATAACATTCAAAATAACTGATGAAATCTTATTAACATGAAAGAGGAATAGTGATGAGCTTATTAACCTCAAGCTAAAAAAACCAACTAAAATAGTTACTGTAGATGCATGTGTAATCAAAATAATTATTCAAGTTCATATGAATATTGTCATAAATATCCAGGCAGCAAATTCTGCATACAAAAGTCTCTTTCCAATTGTTTTATGTTTTGCATTACTTTTTCCACAAGATGAATCTAGTGTTCTTTCATAGATAGATAGATAGATAGATAGATAGATAGATAGATAGATAGATAGATAGATAGATAGATAGATAGATAGATAGATGCAATGCTTTCAGCCAGCCAATTTGGAGAAAGCGATGGTCAGGGTGAGATTCTTCTGTGTCCTGAACTCTACCAGCCAGAAAAGTCTCTGATAGCTTTGGGTTCATAGAATAGAGGATTTAAGTTTAGAATTACATACCAACTTCTTAGGTAAGGAAGAAAAAATAAGTGAAAATGAAATACTAAGTAAGCTGAGTAAAGGTTGTTTTAAAAAAGCAGGCCATATTATCTAGCTTATTTTCTTTCTAGGTCTCCACATTTGATAACTTTTGACCCTCTTTAGTTTATCATTTTTACCCAAAGGATGCCACCTTTTTACTCCTTGTCGTTCAAGTGCATTTCACAGCGATGATAGTGTGCAGCTGGTAAACATGCACGGTGCTAATTAAGCTAGCCTGACTAAACTCATGAATGCGAGTGGCAGTGGGTGTTAGGTTACCATAAGATTTGCTGTCAGTGAGCAGCAGCTTAATTGCCTCTGAATAGAAGAGTGTAACTTCCAAAGGTAAACTGGAAGCCAAGCATATCTACAGTATTCCATGGACACTTACCTACAAGTATTTAATTTCTTTAACTTCACTACAGGAGACAGTAAGATGATTCCTTGTTGAAAATTTGTTAAATTAAAAGTCACATAAAATCAAAGAGGAATGGGCATCCAGCAAAACTAG
Source organism: Micropoecilia bifurca (assembly GCA_903067075.1). NCBI lineage: Eukaryota > Metazoa > Chordata > Actinopteri > Cyprinodontiformes > Poeciliidae > Micropoecilia > Micropoecilia bifurca. Next base: position 21,333 of record CAEGAF010058909.1, read on the forward strand.
TGAGCCTACAACATATCTACACAAAAAATAAAAATATACATTAGTATGCATTTCTTTCCAAGTTTTACTTTTTATACAGCACATTTGTTTTTTATTACCTCACATGTCCAATCTAGTATGCTGTTTATTTGTCTTAAATTTGTCCCAGTTTTACACCCAAGTAAACATTTTTACAGTTATGATGAAAAACAGGACTCATGGTAGCCGTGCAGTACTATTTGTCACATCTGCAATAATGGTTTTATTATAATGTGTGCTTCCCGGGTCTGACAGATAAGACACTGTATATGCCTCTGAGTGTAGGTGATATGACATTCCGGCTTCCATGATGTAGCTTATCGTTTTGTCTTCATGGCATATTTTATTTGTCACAACACTTCTGCTACAGAACTCTGCTATGAACGGACATAAACACAAGATATGAAAGAACACTAGATTCATCTTGTGGAAAAAGTAATGCAAAACATATATAAACAATTGAAGAGAGACTTTTGTCTGCAGAATTTTATGACAATATTCATATGAGCTTATTCTGAATAATTATTTTGATTGCACATGCATCTATAGTAACTATTATTTAGTTGTTTTTTTTAGCTTGAGGTTAATAAGCTCATCTCTTTCATGTTTCCTCACATTTCATCATGTCAGACAGAGAGCTCCTGTTGACAACATACCTGCACATGTTCTCAAACTAAAGACAGGATGTGTTAGCGCGGATTCCAAGCAGCTTAAAGACTCAAAAAACCCTGAGCTACTGAGGGTTAAATTTCACACAGTTTATTGAGAAACTTGTGAACTGGTAACACAACGAAAAAATAGGTGAAAATTACTATCAGAATTTAAACGATCGCTCAACTAAGTAGGGATCTAGCTTGTGAACATGATCTGATAAAATCAAAATGTATAACTCAGTTTCAGAAGTGGTTAACTGAATTCCTACCTGCTAAGGTAAAAGACCTGTTCTTCTCCAAAAAGCTAATATGTAAGCAGAAGGCTAATCTTTTGTTTCACAGTGCTTTCTCAGTATGGTCAGCCATATTTTCAACTAATGTACAGAGTGCAAGTTTAAACAAAAGACTAGTCTAGTGACCAGTGTGTGTGCAAACATTTAACTTCTATTTAAAACTCCAACTGAGAAAACTCCCTCCCTTTTTGGAGTGAATCTTGAAATATTGTTCTACTTTACACTGTATTACCCTTTTTGAAGTTGAACCTCCAAAAAGGCCTGCATCGCATTTCTATACTAGAAGAAGCCGGATGCGGTAAATACAGATGTAAACAGTGGCTGAAGCAAGCAGTGCTGACAATTCGGATAACGCTAATCAATGGAATAATTGGTATGTGGGATGACAGTGAGATCCAAACATTAAAATGTATCCAAAAAAAATGGAATCATTATTACTTTCATAAACATTGGTATTTGGGTCAGGTCGCTTTGGAGTCTGATTGCGGATGCAGTTAATTGGTAGTATGAAAAGCCCAAACAAAAAAATAAATAAATATAATTTCACAAAAGAAAAAAAAATTGAAATTGAGCATCAAGAGCTGCTGTCTGAAGGCAGCTAAAAGGTCAAAGGTTATTCCTCCAAGTTCAACTTCTAAAATACATGGGGCCCTTATAGGAAGCTGTCCTGAAATCTCCACAACTAAGAGAAATATATATTTTCTTAAATTATTTCAAAAAAATGCAGAACCCAGTCAGGTTAGAATTATTGCGGTACAAAAAAAGTGTATTTTGTATTCCTTGTTCATGTGTGTTATTTTATACTTCTGTCATGTTGAAAATCAATAAATAGGTAAACATCCTCAGTATTGTATTTTTTTCCCTAACATCTGTTTCTAGCAATACACAGATACATTTATTGTGATTCTTGGCATCCTGCATGAGTGCATCTGCCTTTCTAACCTGATTCCTTCCTCATTTGACTGGCAACTTATAGTTTGTTTTTTTTTTACTCACAAAAGTCTGCTGTGTTGAAGAGAAATCTCTGTTTCTCCTAGACTTTGCAAAATCAACTCTTTCTTTTTTTGTTTTTTTAACCCAAGAACTTCCTTTACTGATGTTGTTACCTTCACTTTCGTCACTCTTTTTCTTTCTCTTTCTTTTCTATTAATTGTTGTGAGAAGGAACATATCCACTGAACAATAGCTGTCAGGAAAAGCCCTTGTTGATGTTAAAGGTCAGGGAAGAATGGTGAGACAGCTTCAATATGATACACAAGCAACAGTAGCTCCCTTGTTACAACAAAGGTACACAGGACACCATCTCTGAACAAAGTGTGTTGGACATTAACTGAGTCACAGCTGAGCCCCGTAATGTCAAATGAATATTCTTTAAATGCTACACCTTGTCCAAGTATTGTTGCAGATGACTTTCATCCCTTCATGACCACAGTGAGCCTATTTTCTGATGGTTACCTCTAGTGACATAAAGCCCAAAACATCTCTAAGAACTAATTTCTTGAACATGAGAACACAATGACCACCACAGTCACCAGATCTCAATCCGAGAAAACATCTTTGGAATGTGGTGGAATGCCAGTTTCATCAACAACCAGAAACTACAATCAATGTGGACCAAAAGTTGTTTTGGTCCATATTACTGAATTTCAATCAAACAAATACAAGATAAGTTCAAAGCCAGTACAATCAATGTGTTCTTGAAAAGGTAGACAACAAATGTATAAAAATTAATTAATTTCACACGCTTTCTTTTGCACACTTACATGTAAAAGAGAACAATCTATAGTGTATCATTAATCTATGTGTAACTGTAATTGAAAATGTGTCTAAGCAACACTGATTGTTTCACAGCTATGAGGAGATGCATAAATGCAGACACTCACATGCGCAGTGGTGCAAAAACACAATTGCCATCATGAAAAAATACAGATATCTTTATATATCTAGGATACAAGCAGCTGCATATAAGCAACATGCAAGAAAACTAGCCACATGTACATGGAATGAGTCACTCCTAAACAAAGGGTTAACCAGTTTACAAGCAATGTCACCAGTTTATTTTGACAATTTTTAGTAAAATTAAATTATGCCTCCCAAGTTTTCTGACATTTTATTCATCATCATGTTTCATTTCATGGCATTGAGATTGCATAGCTGCAATTACTTGGAGAAAGGACCATATGGATGTTTGGTAGAGCTGGGAACAACTTCAGGGCTGAAGACATGAGGTGAATCTTTAAGGTAAGGATTGATAAGAGAATTATGTTCTGTGTTGTGAACAAGCAGCTGGACGTCCAGAGTGATGGTTTCACATGAAGAAAATCTAAGGTGTTTTTGATCCGCTGCATGATTATACTTATTGTGTGATTAACAGTGATGTGTGAAAAAATGACTTGATGTAAAAACATTGAGAGATTGACAATGTTTATTTATTTGTGCATTTTTCAGTTTGTGTTAAAAATGCCTGCTTACATTACAAGCTACAGTATATGATGTAATGAGGAAGAAAATGTGGATTCCACAGATTTTTATATATATATATTTACTTGTTGGGAGGAAATATGAAAAAATGGGATACATTTCCCTTTTTCTCTCTACCAAATACAAAACTGCTGAAATAATCCATTTACAGTCTGGATTCAAAGATCTTGTCTGCCCCCCTCAGGCTGTTACACAAATAACACTTAGGGAAGTGTTAAAGCCAGGCCATTCTCTTGCCTTAATACAGCCTGTCACAAGTCATGAGAAGGAAAATAATTTTTTTAGATTTTTTTGTTTGTTCAAAAGACACAGACATTTTTGAAAAGCCATTTTTTAAGAAGAGAATTAGACAAATGTGTGACAGTGAAAGAGCTTAAAAGAGGGCATACTGAAAGTACATATTTTTAAAAAAATGAACATTAGGGAAAGTGTTAAAGTTTTGTGACCCAAATCCGTTGAAGTGACAATTTCTGATCATGTTTTTGTCAGTCACTGAAATGAGACCATAAAAATCACATTATATAAACCATTTGGTAGGAATGGGGACTAAAGCAACAAATCATATGACATCGTTTATGCCGTTGTATTTTTTGTTTTATTATTTAATGAGGTACGTTTCCTCTTGTATTCTTAATTAGGGAAATTAATTGGCACAGCGAATAGCCACAATTCTCCCAGTGAAGCTAAAAGTCCTTTGGGTGAAAACTGTAGGCAACTAGATGTCAAAGTTATGATAGATTTATGATATGTGTCTGAAACCAGAAGACTCAAAGAATTACTGAACAGCGATGTTTGCTGAGAGGGAGGGAATGCTAAATCATGCAAATTAGCAGGGGAGCCATTATGCACATTTTTAAAAAGAAATTGTGCATTTGTTTTTTCTCTCCTCCTCAAAAAGACTACTTAGTATCAGTCTTGAATCTATAGAGGGATATGTTTTTAAGTTAATTGCTCATCACTCCTGTATTACTCTGGACTATTTTTGGCTCCAATGAGAGATGCATTATTGCAAACTTCCTGGAATTATATTAGCATTTAATAGGGGGTAATAAAGTACGCTAGGGACACAGGATCTGATGTGACAGAGCAATTAAGAGCATGTTTTATGCCTGGAAGTGTGGCATACACTTTAGAGATTTACTAATTTTGAGCATGACTTAAATATGCTGGGCCATAATTTGGACATTGAGGCCCAAGAGAACATAAATTAACAGTGGTGTCCCATTGCTGCTTTAGCTGGTAGAGTTTTGGCAGAACAGGAAAAAAACGGAACCATATGAAGAAAATATAGTTGCATCTTGTTTTGTTTTTATTTACTAGGAAAGGACAGAATTCTAACAAAACTCTGTGTTTTGTCACATTGTGCTAATGCTTAAAAAAACATGTTAGAACACAATTAAAAGCAATATTTCACTGCATGTTCTATGTATTTTTTTTACTTTATTTTTCCCCATTCAGGAACTCCAGCCTGTTTTTGGTTCCAGTTGTTCTCATATTGATATTTTTAAGAGTATGTTATTTTGTATTCTGTATTGAGCACTTACCATAATCCTAATTAAGAATTTATGCCAACTGTGAATTGAAGAAAAAAGGAAAATTAAATTGTAAAAATGCAAATGTAGTATCAGAAACAAATATGACGGGCTGTCCCTGAACATTTGCAGGATTTTTTTGTTCACAAATTATATATGTCCAATTGATGAGTGGAGTTTTCAGTGGCAATCTACACCACGGGGAAGTCGATTGATAATATTAATACCTTAATCTTAAAATGTTTGTATTACCCACAGTTGACATCATTTTGTCTAACAGATAAATGTATGATATCCCTGCAAGGATTAAAAGAGCATGGGAAGCAGATGGATGGATGTTCATGATGTTTTGTTTTCAGCTGTTGTCTGATCGAGTTGTCTTACCTCTGTTTGACAATCAGCAGTGAACAGAGCAGAAAATCACAGCGCCTGCTCAACATCCCAGCCAATGCCAGAAACTCCTCAAGTGTTGACACTTCTTATTAAAATGTTTATTATGTTAAAAGGATTACAGCGTTTTCTGTACATTACTGAGATGTTTTCAGTAATATATGTCTTAGTTTGGGTGTACCAAATTTAGAAATTCAGTCAAACTGGTAGTCATCAGTGGCTCGTTTCAACAAACTCAAATGAATTACTTTGATATTCACTCTGCGTCAAGGTATAAAGACTTATTACCCTTTGGATCAAATTAGGCCGAGCACTAATTGATTGTAATGGAAATGAGTTGACCAGTATTGTCATAAGCTGCCATTACTGCATGGCTTCAGTCTCTCTGTCTGTCTGCTGGAAGTTAATTGCTGGTCTGTTAGCTCGGATGTCTGGTGTTGCCATGTTAATTATTTTTGAACAATGTAGGCTCAGTTAATTCAATGACTGCAAAGAACTAATGAGTAAACGTTCCAGTACAATTGATGGTATTTCAATTTTTACTTGCTTATATGCCAGACACTCAGTGCCACTATTTCATTCACTTTTCTGTGTTGATACAGTTGTACTTCAAGTGAGGTTATTTCTTCCCATCTCAAATGTGAACCAAGTAAAGAAAATGATTGTAGATTTCAAGAAAAGGGAGTAAGTAAAACATAATTTCCAGCATGACAGAGGTGGAGGTGGTAGTAGAGTAGACAGATGAGTGATCACTTAGACAACAGCATCTGTTTAAGTCCTTCATTTCTCTTTGTACTAAGAGAAAGTCATTTAGTGCTATTTCAGTAGCTCAGCACTATTCCACATCCAGCCACTGGGGGAAGCCTGTCCCACTGATGGCATAGAGAAGGCTTATAGGCACAAAGAAGAAGAATAAATATTTCTGCATTTATGCCAATTTAGTGACTTTTCACACCACTTTAGTGACTGTTTTACAAAAAAGCCACTAGTGACAAATCTAGCAACTTTATACATTGTTAGTGGAGACTTTGACAACAAAACAGGCAAACATCAACAGTACAGCAGTTACAGCGAGCAGTCAGGGTTGCAGAGAACCCCTCCCACTTCTGAAGCACAGGTGGTCAGTCTGACTAACAGCAGGCTTATCGTGCAGCAGCCTGCAGGAGAGCACAGAAGAAACCCACACCATTACGTTTCCTTACAGCAATAGATTCACGCATGAACAAAGCTGCTGGACTCCACTCTCTGCTCACAGCAAAGTGCACTCAATGCATACACTGCAAACAGTCTCAATCACTGAGATTGTTTGTCTCAGTGAATATATATATATATATATATTTATATAGCAAATATATATATTTATATAAATGATTTTTTTGTGATATCAGAATATGTCTCTGGTATCTGTATTTAGGTTGAGTTTCATTTATATATATAAGTTATAAATAACTTGTTTATGTGGTGTAGGTTAAGGTAACATATTAAATTGACTGGACTAACAAAACTTCAATGCGTGTGTCATCCATCATGTGTCACATGCATCACATGTTGAGAGGACATCAATCAAATCACGCTTAGGCCATCCACGGTTATATCTATACCTATACAAAAAAGAAAACAAAAACTTTCATTCATGCATGCACACAGATACATTTAATGGTAATTTACCTAACAGTCATGTGATAGTGATTTTTGTTTTTGGTATATCATGGTCAATGAAGTCCTGATGAAGTCATTCCATACTTTAAATGGCAGTTTGAGAGGTTTTAAAATGGTAATTTAGAATGTTTATATAGTCAATCTAAGCTGTTTTAGGGTGTGGCATAAACTCACATCTAATTAACGTACTTCACCTAATAACAGTATTAAAATCCAACATCAGAGTAATAAGGGGCTCAATCGTATAGAGTTAATTAGGACTGACAACTGCATGGCCATTTATGTGTCTTAGAGGATGCGTTCCTGAACATCTCGAAGGTCAGAACAACGCAAAAAGACCAATCATTGCATCACTGACTCATCGTAGTTTGCCTCACAATAGATTTACTTGTTGCTTATGAGACATAATCTCTGATCAAATTGGTTGAAACCACCTCTTAATGGTTTCTTAAGTAAAACTTTGAAGCAGTTATGTATGCAGCTTTATGAAAAACAGTCTTCTAAATAATCTCGACCCCTCCCCATCAACATTGTTAGAATTATTTTTTTATTTAGACTTTCAGAACACTTTGTTATTCTATTTCCTGGATGAACCATTTTTAATACTCTTTGAGGTGTGATTACAAAGCATGCCATACTCTATTTACCCTCTATGTTTCTGACATGTTTGCCTGATTTAATGAAAAACTGTAAATAAATAAATAAATACCTTGGCTATACTGGGCAACTGAAAATCTCTATCTCATTATATCATCAGTAGATTCTAATTGGATTCAGAAGGGAAAACATTCTTTTATTCTCAAAACCAGAGTGCTTGCAAGTGAACAAAAAATGAGCTCTAGGATATGTAGGGATGTGACCAAATGTCCCGATGCTGTTGAATACATTTAGTTCCAATTTTCCAGCACAGAAGGATTTGATGTCAAAGAGGTTCATCTCATTGGCCTTTTGACACGACTGAATCTAATACCGAGCCATTTACTTCACAATAATTTAAATGGCAGACAGGATCCACAAGGCTGGTGGCTAAAGCTTAATCCCCTTTTTTAATGTCTGCAAGCTGATACTAGAAGGCGAAAGGCCAGAAAAGGGGAAAAAAGGTTTTAAAGTGAAAATGTGAAAGAGTTGCAAGAAATTTGCCATAGCAAACACGACAACCAGTACCATTGCATAGTTGCATTAGAAGCAAAGGCCAAAAAAAGAGAGAGATTTCCCAGCTTCAGATGAAACCTCTCTCTGCTGGAGGCCAAATGAACTTTCTGTTTGTTTGCTGCTGTTTTTTTTTTCTTTAACTTTAAAATGACTGAATCTGAAGCTTTGCTGTTTGACACAGGGGGAATTAAGTTGGGTTGAATGGACTTAGGCTTAGTTATCACATTCCCCAGCTGGACACAGCGCACACAGGCTTAGCCCACCAGAGAGGACAGAGGAAGAGGACTTGAAAGCAGGTGCTGGATTCCTATGGCATAATGCTGAGTTGAAAAAGACCAGCTGTCTGTACTTTAGGCTTTAATGGTCCCTTTCATACAAAGCACAGCCAGAGGCAATGTATCAGAGGTGGTATGTGAGAGGGTGATGGCAGTAATACTTACAGTAAGATACTGCGACAGTGCTTGGTTGGCATCTATAATCAGATATGAAATGAAAGTTTTTTTTTTTTGTTTGTTTTACTGAAAACATTCCAAGTCAAACACTGCCTTGTCATCAGTGTTGTTTTAATCCATTGGCCTACATAGACAAGTACCATGCTTAAAAGGAACAACATGACAAAAACACACATGTAGAGGTAAATTGCCATCATATTTAGCAAACCGCTAATTAGTGATCATGGGAAGTAAAGCTTATGCCGTGTGTTACGATATTGTGCATCTGAACTATTCAGTGATGAAGAAAAATGTGCAGCTTTAAGAAAAACACACAAGAAACACAATGGGATCAGCACCACAGATCTGTGTTCGAAAATGCACCAGTATCGAACATTGTTTATGCAGCAACAATGTACTACTATAAATATAACTGATGTAGATGTTATTAAAATGTTGCTGTAATAACCACACAGAACATCACTTAAGTTCATGCAGCACTATGCAGACTGTCTGTCTGCAGTGATAAAGTCTATTACCTCGACAAGCCAAATGCTTGGAGCAGCTTCCATAGACTGATTGACTGACTGAAGCAGTGCAGCCCACCTTCTAATGAACTCTTTTAATTGTTCGCCCACCTGAACTAATTGCATATAACATTGAGCTTTCATGCTAAAATAATCAACTGATCCTTAGATGTGTGTATATTAAAAAAAGTATTAACACTGTAAAAAAGTGTCAAGAATATAAATATAGTTCAGATACTTACAGGTGTACATATATGTTTTAAAGCTTGATCTCAGAGTTGAACCCTAACTCTTAAAAGTGTAGAGAAATTTGCACAACTCTACAGTTAGCTTCCTCAGCTAACTGTAGAAAAAGCGGACTTATTTAAGTGATAACATGGCCAAAACACAAACCAACACATAAAAACAGTAACAAAGATTGATTTGCATGAGATAAAAAAATAAAAATGCAGACAATTGTAGTTGAGCTGCCAGTGTTGGTACAAAAGTAAACAAAACAAAAACTGAGAAAGAAAGAAGATGGCCTAACTGCACCGCTGGTGCTCCTGGCCCCACTGCCCGTCTACAGACAAGGTGTAACATCTGTAGTTCTATGCATGGCTGTGTAGCTCCGATTTGAAGATTTTAGGCATATTTTATTGTTTCTATGTTATCACCCTATTTGTTTATTTAATCATTGAAGCAAGTTTCAGTGTTCGTGCGTGGACTGTACAAGCAAGCTGCCATACTGTCACATGAGCCAGAAATTATGATTCCAAATGTATTTTCCCCTAACACTGTACACTGGGGAAATTATAATTTTGTTTTATTACAAGCACAGTTGTATATTTGATTAGGTCATAAACATAGTTCTTTCTGCTGCTAGGTCTCACAATGATTAAGTTCCACTGAGATCATTAATCATTCTAATAAAAAAATAGCAATAAATACTGCAGAACAGCAACAAAGAGACAGAAGCTAATGACATATAATATAGTATATGATCTGTTATGAATCATACTGTATGTTTTTAAATACTAAGGTTTATGACTGTGAACAAGTTTTTTGTTGTTGTTTTTTTTATCAGAAAACACAAGATACAAAGGAAACCTGGCAGAAAATAAATCTGAAATGTATTATATATGTAGGGTGAAAACAGATATTCCTGGGTTTTATATGGGCCTATTGGCTTTGTCTTATGTTTATATTGAGAGAGTGGAGGTCTAGAATGGTTGCCAGTTCATCACAGAAAAAAAACAAAAAACAAAACATGACAGCCATGCTACTTCAAGATCACTCCAAAAGGAGCAGGTAGCCCAACATGCATATTTCTTGGTGGTGGGAGGAAGCCAGAAGACATAGAAAGAACCTATGAGTACAGAAGGAAAACATGCTAACTTGCGTGTAAGAAGAACCCAGGCTGGCATTGCCGCCTTGATAACTTTACAGCAACAGTCCTAACAATCATTCCACTGTGCAACTCTTGTACTATATAGCTGTAGATAATGGGTTATATCTGTTTCTTTTCAGAGTAAGTTTCTCTTTCTCATCAAGAAGGCCGATGCTCGCTTGACTCAGTGCCAGTGGAGGGAGGCAGAAGAACCCTGACAAAAATATGACCAATATAATGTCTCCCACAAGCTGTTGCTAAACTGGAGACCTCGTTCAATGACAAACTGCTGCATCCTTTGTATGCAAAGAAGCATTATCAGAGGTCCTTGTTCCCAGCAGCTGTCAAGACCCTGTAACCATCTCTGCTCCCAACAAACTTCATGTTTACATGCATGATGGGCAAAGCATGTCGTACTCATTGTACGTTTCTGCTGGTATTTGTTTGCAGTTTTATTTTTCACATACTGGAAATAGTCTTTTAATGCACACATGCATATTTTTGTACACTCATTTAAAATATCTTACCTAGTTGTGTGTGTATATATATATATATATATATATATATATATATATATATATATATATATATATATATATATATATATAT
>CAEGAF010058916.1:0-18098 GCA_903067075.1 Micropoecilia bifurca
TTAATCTTTCCATGTAATTTTAGCCTAAAACAATGTAAGTACAGTAGTGTAGTTATGCATGTCTTTTACAAAATAGGAACATAGGAATTAAGACTTTCATGAATAATTAAAGTCGTAGTTTATTATCAATAGCAGGAAATAAAAAAACAACAATTAATTTTAATTTAAATAAATTATTAAATTAGTATATTTAAGATATATTTGAAGTATATCTTATATATAGATATTTTATGTAATTTTGAGACGTAATTATATAATTAATGACACTAATAATATAATTATATCAAAATGTAATAATAAAGCTCTGAAATATGAAATTAAAGAAGTAAACTTTAAGTACACTCTAAGTATACTTGAAGTTGTTCCAACAAAGAAGGTGTAATATACTAAAGTATACTATTAGTTAGGCCTGTCGCGATAAACGATAAATTGATTAATCGTGTTATCGCAATAATTTTAATTATCACGATAAGTTTCAGCTGTTTGGAAATACACCGTTTCAGCTGTTTGGGATTCCCCTCGGTAATTTCCCATCAGAAAGCAGGAGGAGAATTCGTGCTTTCTGATTGGCTGCCTGTCACATTCAACGTTAAGCTCCCAGTTGGAGAAAATCCCTGATTTAGATCAGAGCGGCTACTATGAATGCCTTTGGAAACCCCCCCGCCCCCACACACACCCACTCCCCCCTGCCCTGACCCTCAGGTCCTCCACAATTTATTTATATTTTGTTCATAGAAATAGAATTTTAAAAATCGGGGTCTTGTCAAATACAAAATTAATCATACTGTATTATCAAATAGTTTTTAGTAGAAAAAATTTAATGTAACTGCTCCCAGACCAAAAAACACACATCCGTTTTTGCCCTGAACCTCCCTGGATCTGAATGAAACGGTTCATTCCTGCTTGGAGCGCTTGAGAGTGACAAATAACTGTGACAGTTACTATGCTGCTAAGAAAAGTTATAAAATCAGGTTTTCAAAAACAAAATAGAGGGAGAGTGAGAAAAAAAGCAAGAGTGTTAATTTATAACCCAGTTTTTCTCCAAGAGAGGTGGGTAGACTGTGAGAGATTATCAACCATTTAGCATAGTTAGCTTAGGTACAAACTACTATTTGCCTCCATTTCACTAGCATTTAATGAATTAAGGAAAAAATTACCAACATATTCATATATTTAACTTGTTCCCTTTACCTTTAACCACTTAACAGGTGAGTCAGTCAGCAGCAGTTATAACTCAAGTCCCTCCTAACCCGTCATCTCTTGAGTGAAATTAAAGCTGCAGTATATACCTTTTAGATATATTTTTTTTCCCACATATTTGTTAAAACTGTCATTATGTTGTGACAGTTTGGCATGAGAGGAAATCTGTGAAAATGTTATTTCCTCTGCCTTCTCCCAGTGCTTTAGCGCTGTCGATCACAATCTAATGTTGCTAAGGCTGCTCATCCTTCCACCCCCTCGCTCTGTGCTATGCTGCAGCTAGCATAGCCTATTGTAATTGCTCAGTCTAGGTAGCATAGCTACCAATGAGTGCAGATAAACTATTTTCCTGAAATGACATGTTATTTCTCCACCATTAACACAGTTAGCAGTGAGTGAATGAAGTTGATTAACAACACTAAGACCCTCCTCCTGGTTCTGATTGGTTGTTTTTGGTCAGAATGGTGCATTACTTTAGCTAACAATAGTAGTTCAGGAAGGAGGGGAGGAGATTGATTTCACAGATTATGTGTTTCATAACAAACTGTCACAACATGGTGACGACTTTAACAAATATGGAGAAAACTTTTTTATATTAAAGTTATGTGGCGACACTAGATGGAAGTTCGGGTTTTGTGGGATTTTAGTTCCAATAGGTTGCTCAACAACGCCACTCTGGGAATTTCACCCAGAGAATATTACCTCTTGTCTGAGGCACACAGGTTCGGTTATGCAGGGATTTAAAACATCTGAGACAGTTCACAATTATAAAAGAAGTTTTATTAAATTCTCTTTTAAAAATGTTCGTTTTAAAAACAAGTTCTCTTAAAAATAACACCAAATCAATCCAAATAAATCAAAGAATATAGAAAAGCTGCAGCAGCTGAGGTTACCGGCCTGAGGGGGGCGCTATGGGGACGACATCCACCAAACACAGAAAACCAAAAAAAACAAAACATTTAACACCAGACGCAGTGAGACAAACCAAACTCAAGAATCACAGCACGCAACCAAGGGAGACGCCGTCACCACAGCAACACCAACACCGGACCTCAGGGGCTGCAAGCAAAAAAAACACAAACAGTTAACTAACAATAAAAAAAAGAATATCGGCACGGGCTGTAAACAAAATAAGAAAGAAATAGAAATCAGACAAAACAAATTGAAACATCAGGACCCGGTGGGTGTGGCCCTCTTGTCATCAGGACCCGGTGGGTGTGGCCCTCTTGTCATCAGGACCCGGTGTGGCCCTCTTGTCATCAGGACCCGGTGGGTGTGGCCCTCTTGTCATCAGGACCCGGTGGGTGTGGCCCTCTTGTCATCAGGACCCGGTGTGGCCCTCTTGTCCCGCCACAGCGGGAGATGAGATGGGCGCCGCTCCACGCCCCAAACACTTCAATGAAGGCGGACAACGCCGCCGCAGGCCAACTTGAAAAGCAATCGTGTAGAAATCCAGGAGATGAGCGAAGACAGAAACAGAGTAGAGCAGCACAGATCCAGGAAACGGACACCGACAGAGCAGCAATGGTCCAACTGGGGGGCAATAAAAAGATTAGTTACTAAAACTAAAAGAAACCGGAGCTTAACTGAGTGTTAATTTCTTACCTGCCGATCCACACACACACACACACACACACACACACACACACACACACACACACACACACACACACACACACACACACACACACAGGAAGAGGAGGGCAGCGCTGAGGCGATTTACCTATAATCACACTTTAATTGAGATTTTCTGACCACGATCAACTAAAGTGCAGGGAGGAAGAAAACCTACCACCAGATCATCAGCAACATGCACCAGCCAGCAATTTGTTACTTTCCGCTGCCAGATTCCACCAGGCGCAAACCACACGGGGGAGAACAAAGAGACACATCCCGAATGAGCCTTCAGCTCCCTTATATACACCACGCCCACCCGCAGAACCGGAACTCCTCACCTGGAATCTATTGGTGGAATTAAGAATATTTCTATACCACTACAAATGCATTGTGACATTTCCAAGAACAATGTCTTTGAACAGTTAAGAAATGAAATCTGGAAAATATTAAGCATGAAGTACAGTAAGTTTTGTGTTAGACCAACTTAATAGTCATCTGGGATCTGGAAACATATTCAGACATATTTATTTTATTATGAATTTTAATATTCTAAAATGTCATAAACCAACACTGTGACATTCAGTTAAACATGCAGCATGGTAAAATGTTACATTAAGAATGTTTTCACACCTGACAGTCCGGCATATGAGGCTTGATTGGGGATTAAAATAGCAACATCTGTTACATTTTCAGCTGCTGTGGTTCACTTTCTCACTGCACTGCGTCAAACAAAAGTAACTAACTGGAAACACCTGTCTCTCCTCTCACCTGTGATGGCGCCTCACCAAGAGCCACATCAGTACACGACACAAAACCTCTGAAGAAGACAGCGCCACTTCCTTCTTCATGAAATGTAAATAAAAATGGAACGGCATCACTTTTTAGCTGGCTAACTAGCTGTTAGCTTTCCCTTTTGTTGTTGGTAAAACAAAAAACAAAAAAAAAACGCGAGTCATTTCTCCCTCTGTTACCCTGTGTGTAGTTTACTTCCAGGTTCTGTGTCGGTCCCCCGTTCATTTGCATTTGATCCGCACCAGAATTAACTTCAACCAAACTGAGACACAGGTTTGTAGGTGGACTGGAATTTGTTTTTTTTCATCCACATCAGAGTTCGACTGCGCATTCACACCTCCCAAAACGAACTGGACTAGAGTTCAGTTAAAGCAGACTGAACGAGGCTGGTGTGAATGCACCCTCAGTTTACATGAACTTACCCACAGTGTTTTTGTGACAGCCTCATGGGAGAGAATGGGAGAAAAAACACCAGAAACAAAGAGGTCTAAACATCTGAGCAGAGATCAAGTGCAAGAGAAGATGAAAAAAATTATTGTGGAAATCAATTAGCATTTGCTAACATTATGTATTTTAAAGGATTTAGGCTATATGTGGTCTCCTGTTTCATAACATCATTTGGCTAGCACAGAGTGCTGGTGTCACATTAGATAAAGTTATGTAGCCGTTGAAATCAGACCACGCCTGCATGTTGCTCAGTGAAACTGTATCAGTGTGGCTCACTGTGTCATGGCAAAAGGACAAAAACATGGAGGAACATTTCTCTTGGTATGTTTCTCTTCATTAGTTTACAAATTTTACCTGACAAAAATGATATGAACCTTTTACTTCCTCGTTCTTTGCCTGTACACAAACCCAGAACAAAAAACAAAAGAACGACAGGAGAATTGAAACCATGGTCTGGTTCTCCACTATGTATATTAGCTTGAGTTTGTGAGACCGTAGCCCACTGATAGCTGCGCTGTGACTTCAAATGGTTATTAGCCAATGAAAAGGTCGGGCTGGGGTAAGGTCCATGGGGACGAAGTCATCAAGTAAAAACGCTTTCTTTTTTAAATTAAAGAAATCTTAAAATATTTTGTACATTTTCGAGGAAAAACCATCAATAACTCATTGTACAAACAAAACATAAAAAGGGTTCTGAAGGCTTGTCTTATTTAAAAAGAACAGATCAATGGGGCTGGAAATTTGTGATCCTGATTCCTGATAAAAAAGCATTGACAGTGTTTTGTGTGTAGGAATGTTTTTCTTCAGTCTTTGCCTCTGTGTAAGTGTGAAAGAGCCTTCAGCTACGAGTGACTGATAAGGAAGAACTAGTACTTTGGAAATCCTTGTCAGCTCTCGTACATGGAGGGTGTGGGTTTCCAACGAAAAGTCTTAACTAAAGATCGTTCCCTCCAGTGAGGTGAGGGGCAGTTGCATGACGGCGGATAAATTTGTGTCGCTGTCGTCCACCTGGTTTACAGAGATAAGTTCAGATTTGGGGTGTGTTCTGTTTTACTATGTCTATATAATCGTGATCACATGATTATATAGGCTCTTCTACTGAGTGTGTTCAATGAGACGGGTCTTTGAATGAAAATAAAGACATAGATTAATCTTTCTCTGGTTATTGGAACAGACTCTCATTCAAATTTCCACAGCACATTGGACTGGCCCTTTAAAAGGTGTGTGGATGTGTCTGCGTAGCCCTGAGTTGTTGGGCCCGTTCTGCCTCCTTGTCTCCCTGCTCTGATCAGACAGTTTTTAAAGCAGTGCCTCGAGGGAAGCCACGCTTTATGTAATCTGTCTTCCCTCATCGTCTTTTGCCAACTCCTCTCTCTTGATTCTGTCTGACTCTCGGATGCTTTATTTGGTAAACCGGTCAGCTGGCGTAAACAGACTCTCTGGAAGTCTTGTCTCTGCCACCCACTTGGCAAGAATGCTGCGCAGATATTCCCATCCTTCCTGCTGCCTACATAAAACCCACCCAGAGAAGATGAATGGTGGTGACTGGCCAGCGAAAAGAAAAAAAACTGCCCCAAGGCCCTTCAAAATATTCATATAGTTGATTGTTTGAAGATGAATGAAAATGTGTGGTTTCAATAGATACACTTGTCATATTTTTTAAACCCTTAGCAAGTTTCTTGACTACATGAAACAAATGAATAAACAGTTGCGCACTGTAATCATCCATTTATTAAAATCTATTTGACAAAGCATAGCAAGAGTTGAAAGTGTGTTATAATGGACCGCAGCACAGGAAATATGAAAACATTAAATTTGGGGGTTTAATTAGAAATTGTACCTTCTATTAAAGGATCTAATAATATCACATTATTAGATTCTTATTTTATGTATACTGTATGTGAAAAATCAACTTCATTTAAATCTATCTCGTATTTAATTGTTAGGTTTTCACAATCATTGGACGTTTGACAGAAGAACATCAGTAAACATCCAACCCTTGAAGTGTTTGTGTCATGAAAATGGCCGGTCACATGTGAAGACGCTGCGTCCCAACGATTTCCTCTGGTTTCCCAGAAATATCTCACTGTTGTTGACCAATATAATAAATTTGGAGACAAACCGTCTGCTGAAGTATTTATTGTATTGAAAACCAATAAATTCCTGGATGAAATGCTGCTGGATGTTGACACGGTAGAAAAAAGAAACATTACACAATGAAATAATAAACTGGGATTCGGCAGCTAGCTGTCTGCACCAAGTGATGTGACTCTAAGCTGTGGAGATAAACTCTGCGCAAGCCTTTCGAAACTCAGATGAGCACAGCTTTGGTGAGATTAAGGAAACAATAAACCACTTTTGAAAATCTCCTTATTGAAATCATGTGTGCGTAATTTTCACAGGATTAAATAAACAGACTGCTGGATGGAGGAACCGAGTTTATCTTTCCCAAAGAAACTGCTCTGAGATCTGCATCGTGACGACACCAGCAGTATTGGTGGCCGGTAAAGTAATAGGAACACTTAAAATACTGTATGTAAAAGAAATATATGATGGATAGAAATTTTTCTTAGTCTTTCTTAAAATGTACACACCTCCCCACCCCCGGAAAACGTCCCAGTTAAACGAATCTACATCTAGGGGTGTGAGAATCCTTGTTAAATGACATCTTAACTAAAACTCTGAGGTGTGAGACGTTTAACTGAAGTCCTACAAGGGGTTTGGGTTTTAATGTTTTTATCTTTTTTAACCTTTTTTCTTTTTCTTTAAATAAATTCTGTCTGTTTATTCACTGTCACATGCTGTTTTTATTGTAATTATCTAAAGCACTTTGAAATGCCTTGCTGCTGAATTGTGCTATACAAATAAAATTTGATTGATTGATCACATTCTTTCCAACATTTTGATCGGTCAATAGCCACTAGAGCTGTTAAGGACACCACTTGACTTAAAAATGCAAAGTAAGCATGAGTTCTTTATAATTCTGAATATTTTATGATGTTTTCTGATGTTTCATGATAATGAAGAATGAATTGATAACATTCTGATCAATTATGGCAGTTTATTAAGCAGAGCTAGACTAGAGAGAAAAAAATACTGTCAACGTATTCTATTATTAACACCTATTAACACTAATCCTAACTATTAACAATTTGGAAAACAGAAAACCAAACTACAGGAGAAGAGGGGAGCAGTGGTAATGGGTCGAGGTTATAGATTCTTAAGAGGACAGAAATCTGTAAAGTCGTCAGAGGACAGAGAAAAGATGCTAATTCGCTACTTTGGAGCATCTGCTGCAAAAGTAAAGCAACGCAAACAGCAAATGCAACAGTGGTTTCAGTAAATCCTACTTTTTGTGAATTTAACACCACCCATACCATCGGGTGGCTTTTCTATTGTTCCCTGTTCATGAGATCCATTCCAGTTCTTTAAGTAGAGAACCGAAGAGTAGAGCTGTTTTTCAAAACCTACTTCAGAAGTCCACTTAGCTGTTTAGAGTCTTGTGACCAAGTAATCTGGAGTAACACTGAATAAAGAAAGCATGTGAGTTATCTAATCCAGATAAGATATTAACTTTTTATGATCTTCAAACAGAAGCTCGCTTCAGAAATATCGATTCAGATGTAAAAAAAAAAAAAAAAGCATGGACCTTAAAGGTCATTTCAAAGAGATGGTGTTTTCACTCATTATGTGATTTAGCTGAAACAACTTGAATTAAAATCTAATCGAGTGAAAATTTAAGTTAAGCTACATTTATGAACATGATCACCTTGATCTGAAATGATCTAAATCCTAATATTTCTAAAGATGTTATTGTTTTATGATTTGTTTTTGTAGTTTCTGGTTGCGACTGAACGCCTTCGTGGAAACATCACGTTCTGCTGAGATGTGAGATGTTTGTTGGTTGAGACAACACGCTCTGTTTGCTCACTTATCTGCCCTCTTCGCCCTGCAGGTCAAGGACAGAAGGTGAGCGGCTCCATGTCAGCTTCCAGCTACTATGTCAAGAATTCTGCTCGAACTGGTTGAACTCGTGAACTTCCTCCCCTCTTTAAGTCGTTTTCATCCTTAGCTGCTTGATCCGTAAATGCTTTCCATACGTCATCCTGAGAACACAAGACGCTGGATGTTCATGCGCACATCCAGCGTCTCCTGTTGCTTTCAGCATAACGCGAGAGAAGCCCTGAGTCACACTGTGGCATGTTTTACTCTGTTTTATCTTCCTGCTTTACAGATTAGATCAGTATTTGTGCAACGGTCGGTCTTTTATGCAAGTATTTTCAAAAAATACTGAGACAAACCCAGTTTTTCAAGGAGTAGTTTCAAAACAGCGTGGCGTAACTCGCTTCCTGTTGCATAAACCTCTGTAACTTAAGGAGATGTTGCTCATGACCTGTGCCTTCAAATCTAGCTGAGGTAAAAAAAAAGAAAAAAAAAAAGAACATGAGCTGTTTATTAAAATTAAAATAAAGACAGTGACACTGTCCATCTTTCCATAAATGTAGAGATTAGCTAGACGCATTGTGATGTCACGTGCATAAAATCCTTCCTGTTCTCTGACGAAGACGACCATTAGTTTTAACTCTCAAGTCGTCAACATATCACATTAATATTAAATGTACATCTAATATGTAAAAGAAAAAGGGACACAGGGCTTTACTACTAATTTTCAACACTACGACAACAAGGTCCGGAAAAAGTTTTAATTAGGAACAAAATAGCGAGGGAGAGCTAAGCAGGTCAGTTTCGCTAGCTTGACTTTGACTACCTTACATGTAGATGTGATGCAGAATTCCGTGTGTTTTGTTCATTAAAAAAAAAGAGAAAACTGACTCAAACATCAACTCTCTACAGACAACCAATGACCGTCTTTAATTAGCTGATCAACCTCCGCTGTGTTCAGACAATCACTTTTTAATAGTCACAAAATAAACATCAAGCTTGGAAACATAATATTGAAAACATGCTGCTGAATGTTTTGATCCCTGTGTGGGAAATGTTTGGAGTGTTTTTTGGCGTTGACTCCTGATATACTGGTGGACGGGTTGTCTTTCAGTTGCTATGGCAATGGTCTGTGTGTAGCATAGCCAATAAGGATTCTGCAACGAGGAATGGTCAAAGATCATTCTCAGAATGTTCCAGTCTTGAGAAATATTGATGCACCAGACTAAGTGCCGTCATGCTGCTGCACAAAGAACTGACAGCAGGGGTATGTTTTAGAATTACTTCATTTTTTTCATCCCCTGCAGTAAAACTTTCTAATTTAAAGTTAAATTTCTATCATTTTGTCAAAAGATTCTGCTACAGTAACTGGAAGTTGTAGTAAGGCGTCTATACATCATGTTGGCTAATTGCTGGCTTAATACTCAGAGCTTAAGGGACACAACTGGACTTTTTTCAGTGAACAAGCCCTTCCTTTTCACAGCTACAAGGGACATTTTTTGTTTACTTTCACCTTTTAGTATAATAAGCATTTTTGAGTCTTGAAGACACAATGAATTACGACATCCACAGGTGCCACTGGCTCCTGAAGCAAACACTCTGCCTGATATGTCCCAATCTATCATTTGTGAATCATTTCTGCAGACAGGTACAGGCCACGCAAGAACAGCTTGTTCCAGTTACTCAAGTTTAAAGGTACAACTCGAGTTTCACAAATTATGGCACTGCAGATAAAGGACTGCTGATGTGAGTAGTAAGGCAGCGCTTTACTACTCACATCAGGATTTCACTTTCTCAACTAATGGAGAATTTGGTTCGATATGTTCCAGGTTGAGGGTCCATACTCTTCGTCAGGCAGCAACTCTGCTACGCTGCTGCCTCCAGCATTGGTCTCCAACAACAAGTCGTGGTCATCTATGTATTTGCAATCGTAAATGAAGGTAGGAAAGCTCATGACGCTTTCACTAAAAGAAAGTCATGTTTCATGTTTGAACTGGAAAACTGAACTGAACTTATTCAATTGAACTGTAAATTAGTTGAATTGTTCTGCACTGGACTGGACTGCTATGAACTGAATTGAATCAGTTCAACCCGAACTCAATTGAAGTTAATTGAATTGAATAACACTTTCATGAGTGTGTATGTATACTTTATGTCTAAACTGGGGAACTGAACTGTATTGAACAGAAAATAATTTAATTGAACTGAACTGAATGGAATTTTATGTCATGAGGATGCGGTGATTGGTGGTGAGGAGAGACGCTGAGACCCAGGTTATGGTGATTATGATATTGTTTAATGAGAATGTGCTCAAAGCAGTCCAGTTCAGGCAGCATGGGAGAAAACTAGCAACAGCTAAGTACCAGTAGCAACTGAAACATACAGACTGAAAACGACAGCAGAGTCGACACAGGACTTATCAGTACTACCGTGAGCGACACACAAGAATCTGACAACGACATACGACAAGGACTCGACAAGGAACACGACAACAGGGGAGACTAAATACACACGGGTAATCAAGGGAACGAGACACACCTGGGAAAGAATTAAGGGGAAGAGGCAAAGACAGGACTCACAGGGAACAGGACTACACAGAGATGTCAAAAAATAAAAACACAGAAACACAGATCGTGACATTTTATGGAACGTGTTGCTTCCCAAATTCACAAAGATTCTACTTGTACATTTCAAAAAATCAACATGAGAACCCACTGATTTGAACAGGTTCAACATTTCTCTTCAGCCACCATTTAAAAAATCCAAAATGGTGACAGTGCAAATGTGATACAATGACAGCTGCAGAGACAAAAGATACTAACGCATTATTTTACAAAATTACAAACTAAACAAACTGTTTAGATGGTAAAACCTCTGCCAGTGAACGCATCCCTACAAGTAGTGGGCATTTATTGCATCGTTTATCATTTATCATTTATCGTGATACATTTCTTATCATAAGAATTTTGACTTCCAGTGAATAATGTTTAAAATCTCCAAAGTTATCAGTATTAGTATTTACAATTTTTTCCACTGTTTTTTTTTTCTTCTTTTGTTCATGAGTGCTTCATTAAATATCAATAAATTTGAAAATATGATTAAATGCCTTTGCTGTGTGCAGTTAAGTGACACAAATCACTCTTCTTTACATGACTGGTAATACAAATTTTAAATACATATTTTTTTCAGGAACAGTACTTGGTTTTTTGGGGCTACGATTGCAGCAAAATCCAGTCGAAGCAGGAAAATGACTTAAAAGGGAAGTCATCGATATTTTCCTTATTGTACTTTCTTAGCCAAGATAATTCACCTAAATAAAGCCATGTTTTTGAAGTTTTGCTGCAGCCTTTAGGTGGAAAATTCCACATTAGAGTCTGGCTGAAGGCTCACTGATGGTAGGCAGTGGCCTCAGTCTCTATCAGAAAACATAGGTGACCAAACAGTCAGGGGCCAAGGGGCTCAAAGTGTATCAAGTTGAGCCTGTTTGCTCAGGACGTTTACATGTATGATATAATAAAGTCCCTTCAGTTCACTGTCTCTTGCACACACAGGGATGCTGCACAAATGTTTGCAGGAGAAAAAAATTAAATAACAAAAGGGAGGTCAGTTAAGGCTTACGGTCAAAACTCTTGACCTGCTCCGACTCACGTGTTGCCGCCATCCTCCTGCTCAAAATAAAGGACGAGTTAACTGTAACGCTGAGGTTCAGTCAGCTGCTGCTCCAAGTCTGAACTGATCAGCACAGGAGTAACCGATAAACGCAGCCGACTGACAAATACACACTTTGTTTTATATTAGTAGTGAATCTGTGCTGAATGCGCTCATTTATAAATGACATTTCTACTTTTATTACACACAAGTTAATGATTGATAAATACAAAAAAACTATGTGCTTATGAATAATCGCTCGGCCAGGTAGGAAGCATTTCTCATTCAGTAAAAAGGTTCCAGTGGGAAAAAGCCAAGTGTCATTAAAAAGAAAACATTAAAGGTTCTTAAAGAGACAGTATTATGTGCTGTCCAACCACATTTTAAAGCACAATCAAGTAACTATATTAACTTCAGTTATTATATAAATGCTGTAAAATGTATGTATCAAATGTGGCTTAAAAGAAGCTTATCTTTGTAATTTAAGGCCCAGAAATTGGGCTTCTGTGTCTTTATAAACTAATGTTCTTAATGAAGCTCTGCCTTTTGGAAGTCATCACAACATGGCTCCTCTATTTAGCTGATAAACTAAATATCTATCTCACTTAGTTGGGAACTAAATATTTAGTTTGCAACCTAAATTGAATATTTATTTTGAAAGTTAAATATTTAGCTTCCTAACTAAATATTTGATTCGTAACCTAAGTATTTAAATTGGAAACTAAATAATTAGCTTTCAAATTAAACATTTAATTAGGCAGCTAAGTATTTAGTTTACAAACTAAACGATTAGCTTGGGAATTAAATATTTAGTTTTGAGCTAAATATTTGGTTTGCAAGCTAAATATGTAGTTTCCTGATAAAATATTTAATTTGAAACCTAAATGTTTAGATTGTAAACTAAATAAAAAGCTTGTGAATTAGATATTTAATTTGGAACAATGGCATTTCTAAATGTATGAATAACATGGTGAAAATATGACTGAAAAATTATCCCCCACATTTTTGTTCTCAGTGACAGAATAAATGAACCAAAAGTATGTTCATTTTTTTACTGTGTAGCTTTACAGCAGGTTCCCCCGCAGCTAAAAGTGTAAAATTGGGTCTCCATTTTACCCATGGGCTACTCAACAGCAACAAAAAATTGATTTATTTTAAGTCCTTTGAAAACCACAGGGTGCCAACAAATGTGGTGACTGCTGCTCCAAGTATGTCAGGCCTAATAAACCCATTTTAATAACCTCCTGTACCATAAAACGTTGATGCAAGAGGAAGCCTTGCGTCACACGATGTGCTAACCAGGTGCACCTGATTAGCACATTTCCCATTTATTCAAATCACTTCCGAAAGCGTCCTCGTCTTTCCGGAAGTTCCCGATTTCACCTGTTTTTTTTTTTTTTTGGTTTTTTTTGCCGACCACGTTTGGTCAGTACGTTTCCCCTGAGGGTCAAACTCTTCAGTTAAGACAACAAATTAGCCAACTTGGTTCCTTCGGGTGATAAGTCCTAACCTGCTGAGTGGGACGGATTGAGAAAGACTCCGAAAAAGTTTAGACTGCGGCTCCACTTTCTCCCTCCTCGGTCGACCCTTCTAGAGAGAGAGAGAGGCGCGAAATTATCTAACCGTTACGACAGGATTATCAGAGGGGGCGGAGCGTTTGAGGTCGGATGACGACCGTGATGATGGCGGTGATGAGGGGATGAGATGAGCGCGTGGATAGGACGGATGGGGAAGGGAGGGGGGGGGAGCGAGGGGTCCGGGATGGAGGCGGACTCAGAAACACACACACACACACACACACACACACACACACACACACACACACACACACACACACACAGGGTCCCGCTGGTTCAGGCGAGGATAGGCTCCGACCCGAGCTGAACTCCTCGTTACAAATAGGAGCTGCGGTATTCCAAGTAGAGCAGAGTGGAGGCGCTGCACGCCGATGAATAGTAATATTAAGTAACTGCGCTGAGTGAGTCTGCTTTATTTAACCGGAGTGGAAGGAAGGCAAGAGGAAGCAGTTTCTTTCTGAGTGGCGGAGAAAAATATATATACGATTTAAGGGGACGTTATTCCGACAGGACTGGATATTGAACTCAGGTAGGTTGTTTCTTGTTTTCACCGTTTGAATCACTCAGACATCTTCTGCTCAACAACCTTCACTTTTAACTTGATTCATGGACATTTCGAAAACGTTAAATCTAAGTGTTAAAAAAATGCGTTTATATTTTTATTCGTTTTCTTTTTTCCTGGACTGTTTCAAAAAGTTGAAACGTCTTACTTCATTGTTTTTTGTTTGTTTTTGTGTTTGTTTTGTTTCTTTTTTCTCTCCCTTTTAACCGGTTTGAGCGGAGCGAATCTGCGGATGAAATGTGTCAGATTTCAGTGATGAGGTGCGAAAACAGTCAGTTCAGGTATAGTTAGAAGTGGCGCGACGTGAGATCGGCATGTTCCTGTTACGGAGACATGTGGGTCAGCAGTGCCGGACAGACGGGCAGGATGAGCGCAGACCGACCGGAAACCGCTCAGCAATTAGTGATTCTGGTTCACTGACGATAACAATTAACCCGCTTTACACTCAACACTCGAAATGATATGTGGATTATTGCAACTGTAAAACAAAACAAAACAAAAAAAAAACATAAATAATTTTTTAAAAAAGCTAAATATATATTGGTGTTATTTTATTGTATGGAGATAAGAGTTGTGTGAAATCCACCTTCCCCCTCCTCCAAACAATAGTTTGGGTTATGACTACATCTGAGTGTTGCCTCATATTGGACAGGTAATGAAGCTTGAAAGGAGGTGGTACAAGCTGCTCCTATTTTATTACAGAGATGTGATAGGGTTACATAATATTGTGTTGTAATGACTCTTGCATAACAAGTACAATTCTCTTCTTTCACCACTAGGTGGCAGTGCTGCAGCATTTTCCAGCTATAAGAGTTCCTGAGAGTTGAGTGAAGTCCATTCAGCCTTCAGCTGTTCTCCAGTCAGGTCCTGGCATGATGTATGAGGAGGAGTCCCATGGTGTGAGGGGCCAGCAGGAGTTGCCCGTTCTCCGGACAGTGGATTCGCCCGGTGCGGCACCTTCCAGCGGACCTGAGGGTCCTCTGTCCTTCACGGATGAAGCCGTGTCCATACTGACCTCCAGTAACCTGCTGGCCCGGTCCCTGCTGGGTCGCACCTCTGCAGTCAAGCGCAAAGAGAGTCCAGCTGCCACCATCGCCCGGCGCAAGCGCGAGTTCATCCCCCAGGACAAAAAGGACGAAAGCTACTGGGACAAAAGGAGGAAGAACAACGAGGCAGCCAAACGTTCTCGAGAGAAGCGGCGGGTGAATGACATGGTCCTGGAGAGCCGGGTGCTCGCTTTGCTGGAGGAGAACGCCCGGCTTAGGGCGGAGCTCCTGGCTCTGAAGTTCCGCTTTGGCTTGATTAAAGATCCGTCCAACACACAGATTCTACCGCTTGCTGGAGCCCCTCAACACAATCTTCCAAACCTGACTCCCCAATATTATCCCCACAGAGCTGATGGAGGCCCTCAAAGCTCAAACCCCAACAACCACTTAGGCCAGTCAGGTGCCAGGAGCTCGAGAGAGGCTGGCAACATCTCGGAGGACTCCGGGTTTTCTACGCCAGGAGGGTCCAGCGTGGGCAGCCCCATCTTTTTCGACGAACGCTTCGGCGACCATGGGAAGTTTTCACCGCACCAAGTGGAAGAGATGGGTTATGACCTTCAGCAGTCACCGGTTGATGTCCACCACCCTGCTGCACTCACCGTCGGGAAGCCGGACCCAGCAGAGGCGATGAAAAACCTTCCACACAAGCTACGTTTCAAGACCCCCGGGAGTGGGGAGGGCCTGGACATCGGTTGCGACAATGCCGGCGTAAAACGCAACCCTCGGGAGACCGGGAAAGGGCCAAGCGGAGGCGAAGTAGGAGCGGGGCATTGTCCCGGCTCCTGGGTCCAGCAACTGGAAGGGGAGGAATGCCGGAAGGAGAAACAAACTCTTCCTTATGGTACTTCTACTGCCGGCTGTAACCTCCATTCTCCTCCCACGCCCGGACAAAGTGACGTCCAGTATCAGCATGAAAACACTTACCTGAAGTCTCAGCTCAGCTCCCTCTCTGAGGAGGTGGCTCAGCTGAAGAAGCTTTTCACAGAGCAGCTCATGTCCAAAATCAACTGATGGACAGAGGGGGTTAGACGATGTCCACTAATGCACAGACTTGTAAGGACATTAAGGAGAGAAATAAAGCAATACAGGGCTTCAGAAAAACTCATGTTAAAATAGTTCCCTGTTGTTCTCAAATGTACAGTGTTGCGTCATTCGGCCTCTCTGCCATTCCATACCATTGTGTTTTGGGTCATTTCATACCTGAAAAAAAAAGGAAAATCAGGTACAACATGGTGTCGTCTACGGCAGGATGTTTTGTTTGTTTGTATCCACCTGGGGGTTATTTTGCACAAGATTCAACAATTTAAAGTTATTTTTCATTTTAACTCGATGTTTCCTAAAAGAAAATGAGGTTATCTTTCAACAGAAGGTTGCTTAGCATTGTTTTGCCTAAATTCAGGACATAATATAAAGTTAAATAAAGTAAATTAGATGTGACATTTTAGCATTTTATGACTTTCTTTCATAATTCATAAAACTACAGACAAAATTATCTAACTTTCTTGAATTAACCGAGTACCGATTGTTTTTTTTTTTATGGGTATGAAATGGTAGCGGGGGGCATATTGACCATGTGCTACAGTATGGCTACAAAGTGGTGAGATGGTGAACTGACCCAGAGTCTGATATATTACGTCTTTTAAACACTCGTATTATCTGCTGTTTAACAACAACTTGCTGTGATTTAACGTCCCGTCTCCATTGCTCATAAATGTGAGTCTTATCTGTCTGTGTATGCAAAGTAAAACACTGTGACAGCAAACAAAACACACACATATCACAAAACGAGTCGCATTTCCATTACAAACGAGCGTAAAACTCTGTCCATATTCTACTAATGTCGAAAGAACACAATTTTGCAATTGCGCCGTTTCCATTAAATAAGAAACGCAGTTGAAATCATACATGGATCTGTTTGAGCAACAGGTCATTCAAAAACATCATCCTCCTACCACTTCCTGTCGTTAGCTTTTTTTCTTTTTCCTAAATTGGCTTGTTTTCTGTAAGAAAATTTATTTTCATAATTTCAATCTGCGTAATTTTAGGGTCAATGGAAAGGAAGTCATTGACGGCTTCATACTATCGCTTGGCACCGCCGGTGGCAGATTAAGTAATTGCGGGAGTTTTATTTATCTCTCTATTAAAGGCCTGTAAAGCACAATCAGACACAAACGGTGAATTCACCATGAGATTAAATCATTAACTAGTAGAAAGCAAAACGTCCCAGAGGCTTTCTGAAACATTTGTATTCAGGTTTGTTCCGACTTGTTACGCGTTCAAACATTCGCTTCAGGACAAACACTGCAACCTGTAAAGTTTTTGTTTGTGGGTTTGTTTTTTTTAACCCATTCCTTTGTTACCATTTGATCCAGTCTCCACTGTGTTTCTGTGCATTTTCATATTTAAAAACAATAAACGGATTTGACATATTCCGTGTTGTCAGGGTGAATTAATCACAAGGATCGCGCTGCGGGATGGTGTTTCTGTTCAGCCTCACCTTCTGACCCCTTTCGATGGGCATCAGTGACCCCGAAAGAATGAACCACAAGAGTATCTGATGCTGTGTAAAGGTAAAGACTTAGGCTGACAAGTGCTGACGAGCGCAGGAAGTGAGGAGAGGCTGCACACTGGCAGGTTTACAGTCTCCACAGGAGGCGATGTGGGCCGACTGCCAACCAGACAAAGAGAAATGAGTGTCTGTTGTTACTCAGCTGTCCCGGTTACAGACCCTCAGAACAGAATACATTGATTTTCACCAGCTGGAGGAGAGTTTGTGTGGACGGTGTGAACAATGACTTCTGGGAAAGTTTCTCAAACTATCACTTTTTTTTTTTGCAAATTCCCACACAAATCTGATCTGTTTTTTTTTCTTGTTCTTTAAACAGTATTGACTCTTAAACAGGAAACTCCAGATTGCATTCCACCCTAACCTTGAAGGTGAAGAAGAAAATGTCTCAAGGCAATCAGCAGAGGGCAGCAATGATATTCCCTTTAGCGTTGCCAAGGCGCACCGGCATCTGAGTGGCAAAAAAATCATTTTATTTATTTTTTTATTAGTATTTTGAACCTCATTACCCAAAATAAGATGGACAAAAGAACTCCTACTTAAAGTATAAACATGTGCCGACAAATAAGAAGTAAAAAAATATATATATCGCCACCTCCCTAACATAATGGCCTAAGTCAATTTTGCCAAAATATGATTTAGGAAAAAAAAAAAAAAAAAAAAAAAAAAAAAAAAAAAAAAAAAAATATTAATATAATTAT
>CAEGAF010058924.1:0-13190 GCA_903067075.1 Micropoecilia bifurca
TGGCTAACACAATTACAGTTTAGTAAAAAGCCTTTTCAGGTAAAATAAAATCTTTAATGTATGTCAGATACAGTACACATTGCATATTGATCTGTTCAGTTAACGTAAGACTGTGTAACAGACAGGCTTCAAGGTGTAGAAGTTGTATTGGTACTGCCATTATGTTGTACTTGGCTGAAATGTTTTCATAATGGATGTGTTTATTATTGACTTTATTTTTTTCATTTACTAAACACAAAGAAAGCAAAGCAATAATACTTACACCAGCAGACAATCCTTTGTTCTTATTGATCCTACGACGGTTGAGCTGCAAATGCGGTTGTGTAGAAGCTTTAATCCAAGCAAGACATTCCGTTTCAGATTTTGGAAATCTGTGAATTTTAGTTCCAAAAATACGATCAGGATACCTGACATCGGCTGTACAGATATCCCACTGACGGTGGAGAACCATTCTTTTTCGAGTCTTGACGCAAAAACTTTCTGCCGGTCTTCTAGTCCACAATGTACATTAGCATGTATTTACTACTGTAGCTTGTGTTTGTGAGACAGTCACGCACGTGGTAGCTGCTCTGTGATGTAAAATGGGCATTAGTCAATGAAACGCAGCCCCTGTGGTAAGATCCATTTCTAATCTTTCTTCCAGTCACCAAATGCCTTCACTGTCTTCTCAGAGCTTTGGAGGTGCGCATCTCAGCAGTGCTCAAAGTAGAATTAAGAAGAAAACATGATAAACAGTATCAAAATTCAAGCTTAGTGTTTATTACCAAGTGCTCATGAAGCCATTTTGATTTTCTGCAATATTAACATTCCATCTTTGCCTTTGAGGGGCATTTATTATCTGAAGTGAAACTCTCTTATGGTTTAAATGTAAAAAATAAACATTCATTAAAATTGCAACACAGATTTCTATAACAGGTAATTAGTTTCCTGCGCAGCTTGACTGAATCTGGTTTTGGGAGTTTGTGTCTATGAAGACAAAATGAACCATCTGTTTACTCTCTCCTGCCAGCTCAGTATCAATCATAGTTTTGATGTCGCCACAAAGAGGGAAAAGCTTGAGATGCTGAACACACATTCACCCAAATGAAATCTGAAGGACAGAATCTTATAAGACACAGGAAAGTGTAATATTTTAACCAGTAAAGTTCAGACAAAATTTATGCTTGTGTGTGGAAGATTTAGCTTTTCCCTTCCACACTATCCACACACGGCAGTATGGATTCATGCTCTTTTAATATTCTGAGCCTATTGTCTGAAAATTGCAGCTGAAATTGAGTCTCATTTGACAAGGCAACATATTTCCAATTTGTCACTGTCCAATTTTGGTGAGTCTGTGTGAATTGTTGCCTCACTTTCCTGTTCCTACTTGACATTAGTGTTTGGTGTGACAGTTTAATCTACTTTAAGATTCAGTGTGATGTGGGTTTACAAATGTAATTCCAAACTGCTTGTTTAATTTCTTTATATTTCTGTCATTTTGACTAGTCTGCCATTCTCCTCTAACATCACCAATGTATATTCAATGTATATTCATATACATTCATCTGCTTCTCACTGACTATATTCATTTTGTCTAATTTCTTTCTACGTTTTTCAAAATAATGTCTTGCTTCATTGTTTCCATTATTTTTATGAACTTCACCAATTTCCACAACATGATCCTTCCATCACCATACTTCACAGACAAGACAATATACGCAGACTTATAATTTCCCCTCTTTTTTCTTTAATTTTACCAATGATTGGTATGGCCAAACATTTCAGTGTGAATTTCATCATAAACCTCATGATATCCATTTACAAACAGTATTTTGGCTTCTTTTTTGTCACATTTGGAGTAATCTTTTCCATTTTTCTGAATAACTTTTCAACCCATGTCAAAAGAATACTTGTTTCACAGTGAATGATGGCACTCTGTTACCAATCATCATTCCAAAAGTCTTTGTTCTGGGCCTTTTACATTTATTTTGCACTGAAACACTTTGCGGTCACTCACCTCCGGGGGCTCTCTTCATAAGAGAGCTTTCTCCTCTTTTTTAACACTGCCTTGGGTGAGACGTGTTGCAGCTCGTCAACCTCTGCATAAAAAGCTCACTCTCACGATGTCAACTCCCTTTTGACTGGGAATTGATCTCGTCTGTGTGCTTGCGCAGGCTATTGTGAGTATTATTGTGAGAATAATTGTAACTATAAATGAACTGCTTGTTTTATTCGCAGTAGAAACTGGTCGGGGTTCTCTGTTTTGTGGATAGCCAGTTAAAGTCCAGCCTTGGTGGAATTTTGTTTATTTATAGTGGTATTTTATTTCACAGTTAGGAGGTGTTTTGCTTTATTGTCTTGGCCTTGGAAACCCTGAAGCTTAGGTCTTCCGTATGTTGGTCCTATTAATTTCTCATGTATTTTGTTTTTCTTAACTGAAAAATGACTGACACTAGCTGTTGAGGGGATACGTTTTCTTGTGCCGGAAATAAGCTTTGCTGTTTTGATGGGGTTGCGACACAAGGTCATCCCCGAGCAGTGTGACGACTGGATATTCCTGTGGTGTTTATATTTGGGTACAATTGTTTTAACAGATGAATGTGGCACTTCCAGGCAACCAGGCATACTGAGGTCCACTGTGCTTCTCCACAATGTCACAGAAATCAGTGGTATGTTTGAGATGATGATGGACAGGTAGATCGTCAGTTTGCGAATCTTAAATCTACAAAATTATTATCTGGGGTTTTGTTGTAATTTTAGCTTATGAAAGCTTTAGAACTTCATGAAATCTGATGTTTTTACTGTTCAGGCAATTAGAAAGTAGTTAAGAAATATCTCTGGTTATGGGATTTAAACTGGAAAAGTGAATTATATTGCAAGGAATGTTTTTTATTGGTTGTGTATAGCAGCAGTAAAGAAACATATCAATCCAAAAGTATTTGGAAATGATAAAGATGCTGACAAGGGAACAATGTTCTCACAGAATTTTTATTGCATTGAAAGCTGGAATATTTGTACAAAATTATTAGTTTTATAAATAATTTTAATTAAGGAGACACAAAATGTCTTCCAGTGCAAGTTTATGGCTTTGAAACCACTTTCAGAAAAACACATAAAATCACACAAAACAAATAGGCTTATGACATAAAATAATAATATTAGATGTTGCTATAAATACCCCAAAAATATTTGAATACTAACAAGGGTCTGAACCAGTCAGACAGGAAATTTCATCTGCAAATCCGGAGTTTTATCCAGAAAGCATGTGTTGAAGTTACTTGAATGGGTTTCAAATTATAGGCCACTATGGTCATCAGTTCACAGCATGTCAGACTGAATGCAAACAATGGCTGCTTGCCTTCTGGGCCTTTGACTTGCATTCAGTCCAATGCTGTATGAGTAGTAATCAGCCAAATTCAATAGAAGCCAGTCGTTCACATTGCATAAAGCACATACATCATACAATAGGCATGATGCACAAACACTGCATCACATTCTTTCAGACACCTGCACGAAGAAACATTTGGTTGCTACAGCCTCACAACCCATCTGTGCATGTATCTCAGTAGTGATTTCTTGAGGCATCTGGGCATTTCAGAAGATCGTACTTCACGTAGCCGACACGGTCCACCTGCCTGCGAGAATTCATGCGCCAGTAGAAACGATCTCTGCAGAAATAAATGTTCCCTGAAAGAGAAACGTTGATGTTACAACCCCCACAATGTATGCTATGTTTTGTTGACATTTGTGAATTTGGATTCCTGAGCTTAGTTGTAGAAGGTATGTTTACCTTTGTGCTGGAACACATCATGAGCATCGTTAGGGACACCTCCAAAGATGGCGTCGGTATATTTGGGGTATCCTTTGTCAATCCTTTGGGTCTTGAGATCAAACCTGTAGGGATCAGCGATAGAATGAGATCTATTGTTTGTCCTTTAACACATTTTGTGTTAAGGGATGGGTTAAATTACAGATTTTATCTGGAAAAAGGGGGCAATTTCTACTCACCTCCAGAAGTTCTCTCCACTGAAGAGAAGCACTTTGCTCTTCCCTCTCTGCAGCGCTCCCTCCACCTTCTGCACACTTGGGGGCAAACCAAGCTTCTCAATACTGCGGGGACCTAGCACACTGCTTCCTGTGTACACCCAGAACCTGGTTCCTAATGTAACAATAATAATATGATTAAAACTCTTTGTTTAACATTTCAGTGCTCTGATAAACTCTTAATAGAACACTGCTTACCTGAGAAGAAGTATATTGTTTTGGTCTGAACATCCTCAAAGGCAGAGTCAATGACAGCAGGTAGAGCTGGCCAACTCTGAGAAATGGAAAATGGTCCCTTTCGACCTCCGTCTCCCTTACTTGGTACCTTCCAGAATTGCCTGTCAACCAGAAATGCAAGATTAGCACCTCATCAGGTTATGTTTATAGAACATAAGAAGAACTAGCTATTTGCTTACCCATCTTTGAAGAAATGCAGATGTCCCTGAATCACAGTGATCGTGTCAAACGTGAGCATCAAGCAGGGGTCTTTGGTTGGATCTACTGTGGCTGGTGTTGTCATGACAGATGGATCAGTGGGTTCAGGTTCTTCTGTGGCATCGCTCTCCTCAGGGTAAGAAGTTGTGGTAGGAGTATTAGGTTGAGGGGGAGTAGGATCAGGGCCTGTTTTACTTCCTGCAAAATATGGGAATGTTCTTGGTTAAGGCAAAGTTTTCATGTGTTTGACGAGATTCATCACGAAAGAGTACTGAGTTGTCAGCTCACCGTAGAGGTACTGAATGCCATCAATATCGTCCTCATGCAGGGGGAAACCCTCCACATAGCTGTACATGGGGAACATGAGAGCTTCTCTAATGTTGGAGTGATCCAAACCAAGGGCATGTCCAAACTCGTGGGCAGCCACCAGGAACAGGCTATAACCTGGAAGATAGACCGTTAGAAATTTTACCATCTCATAAAATGATAAACACAGAACAAATTCTTGCATTCATGTTGCTCACCCTGGTCAGGACAGAAACCCCATTTCTGGTCTTTATCATAGCTGTCAGTGGTGGCACACCACAATTTGCCATCTCCC
Source organism: Micropoecilia bifurca (assembly GCA_903067075.1). Classification (NCBI taxonomy): domain Eukaryota; kingdom Metazoa; phylum Chordata; class Actinopteri; order Cyprinodontiformes; family Poeciliidae; genus Micropoecilia; species Micropoecilia bifurca. The sequence goes on from CAEGAF010058924.1 coordinate 5,060, forward strand.
CTCCCCTCACTAGTACATGAGTTGTATTCCTTGCTCTGGAACACAAAAGGAAAGTGGCAGGCATCTCCCTCTGAGTTTCCTCCAGTTACAGCAGTGTCTGGACAAACAGAGACAAAATAACTGTGGTTAAACAAAGCAACAAGCCACTGTGGCAGGATTTTCACGCCTTATGTTTCCTGTTACCCACCACGGTTGGGACAGAAGCCATATTTCTTGTCTGTGTCAAAGTTACTAGTGGTGGCACACCAGCGGTATCCATCATTGCGGCCCTCGGTGGTACAGCTGTCATACTTCTCACCCAGGAAGGTGAAGGGGAACACACAGGGGGCTCCATCCGCATTTCCGTCAAATGTGAACAAGACTGTGAGGATTACAGTTGAAAGCATAGTTGGATGAGTTCTAGTTTTCCTTCACAAGCTCATAAACATAATGGATAACTTCAGGCTCGTCATTTTTGTCATGCTTACGTTCACTTGGGCAGAAGCCGTATTTCTTGTCTTCGTCGTAGTCGGCTGTGGTTGAACACCAGGGCAGGTTGTCGGTACGTCCTTCGGTGGTGCAGCTGGTGTACGATTTCCCCTCGAAAGTGAAGGGGAAGTGACACATGGCGCCTTCTGCATTGCCATAGTAAGTCTTCACCACTGAGAAGACAGATTGGATTGTGTGTTAAAGAAAATCTGCAAAGAACACCAGAGGAAGGAGGACGGTAGAAGCACGTGATTTCTGAGGTGTAGTTACCTGCTCCTTTTCCTAGAGTCCAGTGTTCGTCATCGTCAAAGTGGGCGTCCCCCTGAATGCCCTCACCAGGAGGATAGGCGTGAGCTAGAAGACCATCCTTACCGTCAAAGGGGTATGGATCCCCGTGGTCTAAAAAGAACATGAAGCTGCTCATCAATGTTTGATTTTTAGAACTCAGCTTCTTAATTTGTTAGGGTGCAAAGGCTTGACTTAGACATGTAAAAAGAGCACATACCAGCTTTTCCAAAGGAGATCATGATGTCTGCAGTGCCTTGAAAAAGGCGGGTAAACGTCAGAGGAGTGACATCACTCCACACCTTGAAGGCTCTTGCAAAGGCATCATCAATCACAGTGCTGTCCATGTCAGGAGAATAGTTCAGGATCCTGAGGACACAGTGAACTCAAAATTACTAGCTGATACAGTCTGATGGAAACTTATAAATACTTTTCAGCTACAAGAGAGAGTTTTCTTAAATTATAGTTGTGTGTGTGTGTAGCACAACATGTCGTGAAATAATTTGCTTTTGATTTTAGGCTGTGAGATATTTTTTATTAAAGATATAATCCACCACAGCAAAAACATCTCTGGTGAAATTGCACAGGGTAGTATGTCAGTTTTTATTTTTATTTTTATTTGCGTGTTTTCAAGCATTTTAAGACAACTTTATTTAAACTTTCCCTTACATCCCATAGCATTAACCAATACCATCTGAACATTTATGACTTGTTTTTTTGTATAAGGTGCTATTTTTCAGAAATGTTGTTTTCTGAAATCCTGCCTTGAAAATCAATGCTTTACTTTTTTTTTATAGCTACTGCATATTTGGTAGAATAAGAAATATCTTACTATGTAATCATTAATGTAATGACACATAGCATTTCTTCCTTCCTCTCACCTGTATGTAACATCATTTTTGTCCCATTTGAGATCTCCGTCAAATGTTTTGTAATTGGCCACATCAGGAACACCACAGCGAGGTTTCTTCATGGCATCCAGTGTCTGCTTGTCCAGTTCTCCAGTCTCCTTCAGACCCATCTGTCTCTGCATCCTCTTCAGAGCCTTTGCTGTGGACACCATGGACTGGAAGCCACTGCGCTGCTCCGCCTCCATGTAACCAAACCTTTTCAGATAACTCTGTCAAACAAGACAAAGCACATCAGAGCTCAGCCAAACACTCACATTTTCAATTTGTGTTTTGTGACATTTCTAAATTGCTTTCCTAAAAGACATCTGTAGCTTTAATTTAGAAATTAAATATTTCCATTAACATTGTGACATCAGTCTCTGTCCAGGTAATTTGTTTCCCGTGAACATATTTATTAAAACTCCATGGGAGTCTCAGACTATGAAAAGAAGAGCAAACCATCTGCTACTTACTTCTGCCAGCTCCACATCTGTCACATTTTTGATGACGTCCCCTGGGAAGGTGACAAAGACTGACTTGACAGGATGGCTCCATCCATTCTGCACGTCTATTCCCAAAAGTAAACACACCACTAACACACAGCACCTCATGGCGAGCTCTGCTGCGGCACAAAATGCAATAAAAATGCAAAAACTAATTTCAAAGACAAGTAATCAAGTGTGAACCAAAGTCAAAAGAAGAAAAAATATCAGAAGATTGGCAAAGTTTCCACTTTGGTGATGTCTTCTGTGTTTTGGAAGTTGGTCCCTGTTGCTGTCTGTCTGATCTGTGCTGCTGGTTGGGGTTGTAGATGTTGTATTTATACAGAGTAGAGTCTTAGTCATCAAACCCTTGATCCCGCCTACTGTAACATCAGTTCTGTGCAGAAATTTACAGGCTGGGGGAATTTCCAAAACATCCACATTTATTTCATACCTACGAACAAATGAGTGAATAATAAGTTGCTGTTTTTTTTTCTTTTTTAAACCTTTTCCATGTAAAGTGTGACTATTTGTCTCTTAAATTAAGAGCACATCAAAAAATGTGTGCTTCTTTGTATAGCACTGCTAAGAAAAAGCTCCTTATTAAGACAAATCTGTAAAAAAAATAAACAAGATAAAAACAAAGTAAACCATGTATAGTTGATTAGATGATAAGATCAGCTTGCATAGATTGTGTACATAATTGTTCACAATGTAAAGATTGAAGAACATCGATTACATATAAAGGAGCTGGTATGTTTTCATCATTAATTTCAGGGAAACTGCTCATCTGTTTGAGTGTGTTGATGAAAAACGCAAAATCATCATGAGACCAAGCCAGACACTTCTGTTATTTCACTGCTTAAAGTGTCAATATAAAAATATCTGCTTCCACATTTTTTATTTTTTTTTTACAAATATAGTTTGCTTCCTCTTTGTTAGAAGCTGGATCCTAACTGAATTGCAAAATTAGGTCAAGGATAAAGCAGACAAAGAAAATCGTGTTCTGATGCTTTATGTACTCAGTCTCTTGAATATTTTTACTTTTGTTTGATTAATAGCAATAGTGATTAAAACTTCACTCAGTTTCATTGAATAGAGAATAATTAAGACATAACAAAAGGGAATAAAACAGCTACCAAATAAATCAAACAAGCTTATTAAACGTTTTTCTCAGTTTCCCTACATCTGTTTGTGTTTGGTCTAATTTTTGGGAACTATCTACTATCTCCTCACTGTAGCTGCTGATGCAATACCACTAACTTCACTCAGAAATTACCCAGGTCATTAATAATGACGCATACGTGTTATTTCACAGCATATATTACCTCACGTCTTGGTGATGTGCTATCAGTCAAAAGTGTCTTTCTCACGCAAGTTTCTTCCCATATATTTCAATAACATTTCTCTTCTTATTAAAAAAAACAACTTGTGTGTTCAACTACAAACTTGACAGAGAAAGATAAGAGCATCGCTATGGTGGGTAAAAAATTGTTTTCATTCACATTTTAGGATATGTACGATGAATGGTGGTAGATGTTCCCCAGATAGCATGTCATGACTCGCTATCCCACATGGCTGGTTGGATGAGGGATTTTTCTTGTCAACACATTGCTGACATTGTGTCCTGCTGTGCAAACATGTTTTTTTTGTTAGTTTGCTGCTCTGCACTTTTTCATGCTGGCACACATCTGCAAAGTTGTAAAGCAAAGAAGAAAAGTCCCATATAAGACCTTCTTGACTGAAGATCCCATTGTCAATAACAATAATCCGATACAATAAAGCAAACCCTATAGTTAAGCTTCATTGACCTAATTCAATCTGCAAAGCAGAAAGCAGCTTCTGCAAAGCAGACGCTTTGCCTTTTATGGAAGTTTTCCACTTTTCAAGGAGGAAAAGGAGGTGTGAAGTGCTGCACCTACGATTTATAGAGGAAGAAGTGGTCAGTGGCTCACTAGGTTTGACACATATCCTTCTGCCTCGTTAGAGTAGACAATTACTCATGAATGTTGTCACATCTTCCGGTTCCTCTTTTCAGAAATATATTTTAACAAATACCAGGTAGCATCAGCAGCGGTGGTCATGATTGATTCCAGTGTAAATAAAAGATAAAACTGATAAAATCAAAATACTTCTCATGGATTTGAAGGGCTATCTAACCCACATCTCACAATGTTTATTTTGGTTTCTTATGGTCTTCGTTTTTTGGTCACTGCCTCACCATCTCCAATGACCTGTGAGGATGAGCTGGCATGCTGACAAAACTCAACTGACAATGGATGGATAGCTTGGATGTCTATCCATAGACAGTGGAGTTGTTTACTGAAATGGCAGAGCTGATGCATGAGGTAAAAGTGCTTCTTAGTCCCGGGACAGAAATGGCAACATCTACCTGATATGTGCCTGAATTTATTTATTTATTTTTTAGATTTCAGTGTTGGCCACAAGAAGTCATTCATTACTGTGGCAAATGACAGGCAGACTCTGCTTTCAAGCTGCTGCTTTCAGAGTACGTTCCTCCTCACTCCCTCCCCCTCTGGGGATGAAAAGGCATATAGATGTTTATATGAATCGATGTCTGAGTTTGTATGAGCCGCCCGTGCTTTTGGAAACTTTTATTGTGTTCTTACCCGTATTGTGCTTACCCTCTTTTATGCTTTCTTAGATTTTTCTTATTACATGCAAAAGAATGTAACAAAAAGTAAAAAATTAAATAAAAATAAAAACTTCAAAAATTGAGACATGTTGTTCCTTGACATCATACTTGTAGACACATTACTGTGGCAGACGTTGGTTTTCACCCGAAAGTATGCCAGCAGCACTGAAGCTACATCACATCCTCGTTATTGGACAATATTTGTGCTCGTTTTCACTTTTTCAATTGTCCAACCTTGCCACAAATCTAATTCTTTCATTTTATTTGTTTCCTTTTAAGCACTTTGGACAAAACCCTAAGGTTATTTCTGCTCGTATATATGTCTTTAGAGTATATACAGCTCTCCTTTAAAAACATCTGCCACTGATTTCCCTTGGCGTCAAAGACTTAATGAGCACGGCTCCACTGACTTTTACGAATGCCTCATTTCATTTGGTTTTGCCACTTGGTTCTCAAATTGAAATCTGGCACTTGCCCATGAATAAACTTTTCTTGCATGGCAATCTTCCCAAGTTTTCCCCGCCACAGCCCGTTGGCACACACAATAGACCCATATGAGGTCAAACTGCGTCATTAGAGAGCTGGATAATATCAGAGCGCAGCAGCAAGACCGTCACTGCTTATATGGGTGGGAGTTTTATAATTATGTTAATTTTGTTAGCGTAAAAGACATGAAATGCGAAAATGTTATCCTTTGTGACTTCTGCGTGCATGTCTCTCAGGCTGTAAAGACACCCAACAAACTACAGATGCAGAAGTACTGCCTCATATCTGAGACATACTCTGGATGTTGACATTTTAAGGTTACTATTTGCTCAGGGAGAAAACTCTATTTTTCTGTGCAATCTCAAAACCGAGCACATTTCACAAGAAACCACCTCACACACTGCTCCCATTTTCTTTCCAGCAGCCCAGATTCAGTGTTTACAGTTCAAGTTAAAGAGTTGCTTACATGCAAAGCCCAGTTTACGTGTGGAGCGTATTTCACAAATGCTCTCACTTTCCTCCAGGCAGCCCAGATTTAGTGTTTATAGTTCAACATTGCATAACAAGCAAGGTCTAGCTTTGTCCTTAACTGTGACATGCTTCGGTTTAGATTAATTTATATTCCTTATGGTATATTTCTAGCAGGCTGTTATAAATGCATCAGAAAAAAAAAATCGCTTTACGTCTGCTGCCACTGATGTGGTTTTCGGCCCACTTCCTTTTCAGCTGTGTTGCGTTTTACGACTGCGGGCTTGTTTGATTTGTTGACTTTGTGGTGGGACTCTGAGACTTGTCAACAAAGAAGGCCGTCACCTCATCTGATGTGGAGGAAACATTTCCCCATCACCAAACTCCAGGTACTTTACCAAGCTGACTTTGCTGTGCCCAGCAGTTATTCTGGGAAACGTTTTGCTTTTCTAACCCTGTCAAACTGTTTGTTAATTTTCTCAGAAGAATCTGAGTTTTATTTTGAATCCTTTGTGTTTTTTTTCTCACTTCATCATGACAATAACAATGTTATTGTCTCAGAATAAATATTTAAAAGTTTTTTTTTTATTTTTTATTTGATGGGATACTATGGTTGTTGTTGGTACGTTATTGTCCTTTCAGTAAAAAGGTTAAAACGAATCAGAGAAAATTGCACAAACTAATATAAACGAGCAATGGAGAGAACAGAAAGCATTTTATTGTCACTTTGTAGAGTGGAGAAAGGGAGGAAAGGAGGCAGAGAGAAATAATTACAAGAAAGAAGTGCTGTGTTCAGTCACCTGACTAGAACTGTAGGAGTACAGCAGCGATTATGTTTGACTCATGTTTCCTGAGGCAACAGACAGAAAAGTCGCCTCTGTTACATTAATTATCTGAAAAATCCAGGCTATTAGTCACCTCTGGGAATATTTCTGGCTTACGGATCTAAACTTACTCACCTAACCTAATTAACGGTTAGATAAAAAGACAAAAACAAAGGATAGTGAAGTTGTGCTGTATCTCAACTTAGATCAGAATGAAATATGGAATTCAAAGAAACTTGTTCTGCTGTTCATACATTCAGCAAATCATAAGATTAATAGCACTGATGATGTGCAAACTCCATCTGTATGGTGAAGTTGAATCAGAAACAGGAAGTAAAATTTGAACGTTTGGTCCTCTAAATGAGTTCAAGACAAAACAAACAGTTTGCATCATCAACACTTTTCTGTTGATGGTGCCATCAACAGAAAATAAGTATATAGTTTTCAAAGAAATAAATAGAAATATGTTAAGTGAATCTGTTAGCATTTATTGGTAAAACATAAAAATCGATTAAGCACTGATACCTTTCTCCAATAATTGTGTTGTGATGAAGTCAGAATCCTTCTCAGCTGTCAAAAACCATATGAAAACAACACAGCGATGGACAAGCATAAAAAAAAAAAACTATGGATGCATGACAGTGGTAGCAGCCATTCAAATACTGTTTTGACAGACCAGTCATCTTGTACTCATAAAGTCATTGTTTTGATTCAGCCTCCCTGTAAAATGCTAACGTGCCATTGTTAAGCCTAAATTGTTTATGTGTGAGTGCGTTTGCATGTCAGTAGTTGTCTTTCAATCTGAAGGTTGTCGACTTGCTTCATCCTGTTAAATGTTGTTGTGTTTCTGGGGGTATACTGAAATAAACTGCAAAATAACTGCAGTGTTACCACGAAAATTCAGTCTGTTTATTGTAAAAGCAATTTGATTCACCATGAGAAGGAAAGGATTCATTCTGGAGGCAGACTTGTATTGAGTAAAGGAAGTGATGTTTGCATCAGAGTCACTCTGTTGGTCAGAACTGAAGCAACAGTTACATCTCGCTGAATCCTGCCAGATTTTTAGCTGCTTTTAAATGTCAGTGTTGTTCATTACTATAGCTAATTACAGGCAGACAGGGCTCACCACAGAGTTTCAACCTCCCCCCTCATAGGGTGTTGGTCGCTTAGGTCTTCAAGCTACCGACTTTCAGCTGGCACTTCTCCAGATTTCATTTTCTACACTGAACAAATTTCCATGCAAATCTCTTCCATATGGAGTCACATTCTCTTCTTCCTCCATGGGTAACCACTGTTTTATGTCCAAGTTTGGAGTTTTAAATACAATCGTGCTTTTGTTTTGATAAGGCTCTTAGATGTTGTGTACTTGCTTTGATTATTTTAAACTTTCTTATGACAGATGTTTTTGTTCTGGATATGGAAATGAACAACATAAACTACAATCTTAAACACAATTGAGAAAGAACAGTTAGAAAAATTGAGAAATATACTAAGTAAGTCTGATCTGCTGGTTACCATGCTCTAATAGTTCATTAGTATTAAAAATAACCTCTGTTTTATTACCTTTTGGAT
>CAEGAF010058927.1:0-17236 GCA_903067075.1 Micropoecilia bifurca
GGATTTTACGGCGCCACCTTAAACCCCCGAACGTCACATTTTAAGGGACAAATAATCTCAATGCGACTTGGATGTAACGAGTAACGCGACAGTTTTGTAGAAATGTAGTGAAGTAGAAAGTACAGATACTTACTGTAAAATGTAGTGGAGTAAAAGTAGAAAGTACCTATTATTAAATCTACTTAAGTAAAGTACAGATACACGAAAATTGTACTTAAGTACTTCGTTACTTCCCACCACTGCTGAAGACGAGATGGAGTCCGAGGTCCCAACATCCAACGCCTTTTCAGAACAAATCTCCCCAGCCGGGTCGGTTTGTTCTTTGGAAGTGGATGGAAATCCTTTCCAAAAAAGATTGTTCTCTTCATCCTGATCATATCCTTCGTTGGAATCCTTCCATGGAAAGAAACGATCACACACTTTCTTCTCTCTCACACTCTAACAGGCAAGTGGAAGAAACCAGTAAAAGATGGATAAATGAAGGACAAGGAGCCGCTGCATAAGGAATCCGGCTTTGTTCAAAGACACTTTGAAAATGATAACTTTTAATCTCACAATGATGACATGACTTCAGGAATGTCACGCTCACATCTGTTACCCAAGAAGAAGAAAAGATGAACCCTGAAGAAGCTGCAGGAAATGCATTAAAGTTGTTTCAGGCTTAAGTTCAAAACTTGTGTAATGAAAGTGTTTGTCCATATTTTCTGAAGCTATTGCTTAGTGTCTTTATTGCATTTTAGTATATTAGCAGAAAGAGTAAGAACATTTGTGTTTGTGCATGAATTTGTTTATTGTAATAATGATTCTTGACAATTAACGTTATACTATTTGAAAGTCTCTTTATTTCCCTTGAAATGGACACACATTTTTAAGATAAACGTTTGTGTTCTGTGAGCTGCACAAATGAGAAACTTACCAAGCTCTCTCTTCCAATTCCAAACATCTTATTCTGCTATTGACTCTTGCTTGACATCATTTTTTTTAGAATTAATCTGAAGTAGAATCTGTACAGCTACTGCACATATTTTATTATCACTAATTGTACATAGTCTGTCTTTTAAATGCTCAGAGACACATGCACATTATGTACATTTTTTCATTTAATCAACTCAGTTGCACATTCCTTCCTCAGAAATTACAACTGAGATGCTGTGAATAATTTAGAATCAGTTTTAGAAGTGGACAGTGGGACGATTGGAGCTCAAAAAGAAAAACCCTCGGAATAAGGCAGGGTGCAAAGATGGAGGAGGGTGAGAACGCTGTCAGGTCAAAAGGTCAGGAGAGAGGCTTTAACTCTCTTCCTGTTTCTTCTTCTGGGATGACAAACATCTCCTCTCTCTAGCCTCTGGAAATCACATCCATCATCACATTCATTCCTCCCAAATTGTTGTTCCAGCAACTCAAATTTCAGATATTTCAAAATTCAAGGCAAAGAGGAAGCACAAAGACTTGACTTAAATGCTTTGACCTTATCAGATCTGTTTTCAATTTTGATTTTCTAATGACTGATTCTAGGTACTTTTATGAAACATGAAATGACAAAAACAGGCTTTACTCTCGGGTCTGTGGGCTTCATAGATTTTAGCCTTAGTGCAAAAAGTTTAGTGCCAAGTGAATCAAGTCTGCTCTATTTATCAAAGGGGCAGTATTATGTATTATGCATTTTACAGTCAAATAGTGTCATTTTACAGCAAAATCATGCTACTATTTTACTTTCAGTCTGTATGAAAATGTTGTATAAATCAAATATGACTTAGAAGAAATATTACTTCATTTTTTGATGCCTTGAAATTGGGTCTCTGTCTCTAAAATCTCCTACTCTTTCTGAAACTCTGCAGTGAGGATGTCATCACAACAGCGCTCTTATTAACCTTTAAATAAAGTTTTTACCAGAAATGTACTGAGCAGTAGCTCATGCAAAGAGCTCACCAGGTCCACCAGGTGTTTGCTAATTTCAAACACCTGGTGCTTTGTGGGGTTTGAGTCATGTGAGAGGGCTGCTTTGTGAGGCAGAAGCTCAGAAGCTTGGAAACAGCTCAGAGAAACAGCATTCAGATCATGTCAGTGTAACAACAAACCAAAACCATTTGGATGCGACTGTGTCAACCATGTCATCAACCTTACATTTCACTGTCCCAAACAAAAAACTAACAAACAACATAAGACATGGGTAAACAGGTGCCTGAAGTCACAGTCATGGTTATAAAAATAGAAATAATAATAATAGAAATTATTACAAAGTAAATTTTCTTTATTTGCATTTAAGTATAAAAAGTAAAATATATATATTCATATATATTTCTTGAAGTGTATAACCTCCTGAACTCTAATGTAGGTTGTGACCAGCACCAATCTGAGCATCGCTGCTGTGAAGGTTTGCATCCTGTGGACAATGCAGAGAGGAAGTGATTGAATAATTCAGCATATTTCCTGGACAGTAATGGCCCATGGTGCTGATGATGGTGTGGTATTGAGCAATGGGGTTAAGTGCTCCATACAACCAGCCAACCAATCATCTGTCTGTCCACCCGTCATGGTTGGGTTTGTTACTGGATTATTTAAATACACTGACATCAAATTATCCTGGAAAATGCAGCAGTTAAAGCTGCAGGAACTCTGCTACAACAGTTGAGAGAAGAAGTAGAAAATCTCAACAGTGAAAATCTTTTCCGGGACAAAGCGGGGAATTCACAGCCCTATCAGAGTTAAATTCAGAGGTCAAGCTGAGGAAGCAGGATGAAAAAAAGGAGGTCGTTGTTAAGATATTAGAGAGACTTGTGGGACAAACCAGAGCTGCAACTTTCCCACAGTCTGAGCTGGACAACGCTGGACGAGGGCCCTGACAGCTGGCCCCGCAGGGGACTCTGGGTAGACAACCACTGACTCCACAGGAAGGAGAGGTCACAGTGCAAACACACATACAAGCACCATATCAGCTCAACACACACAGGCCTGTCTAAAAATACCAAGGCCTTCTTGTCTACATCTATTCTGCTGGTCAGTTTTAAACAAAATACTGTGCAGAGGTCTTGGGTCTAATCAACAAGATCCTTCAGACGATGTTATAAAGGGTCTTGATCAATACTTCCTCCATTTTACTGAAGGTTTTTTGAAGTTTTTTCTTCTTCTTTTGAAAGTTAGTTTTTCTTTAGCTCAGATGTCCAGCTGGTGACCTCAGTTTACAGACAAATACAGTTCCTGTCGAACTCATCTACATGCACATAAAAATCTGCTCTGAGCACCGACGTCCCAGCTGGGAGCGACTGGAGGTCAGTTTCTTTCAGTGTACCAAACACATCTCTGCTTGATCAGAATTGATACATAACTGATGTTTTGGATCGATCCACCAACCACAGTGGAACACAAACACAGTGGATTCAATTATCTACAAAACACAGAAGATGCTGTAGCAGCTAAATTTTTCATTTACAATCACTGTAAACTCACAAAACATACATAATTCTAGTTCCTCAACATGAGTTCACTTTGGTTTTGGATGTAAAATAAACAAACTAATGAAGCTCAAATTCAGTTGATCAAGTAGGTAGAAATATGAAAGGAAAATGTCTAATTCCATCCGTTCATTGCGCTACAAATCTGAGCTTGACAAAGTTAGAGATTTGACACTAATGTGTGTCTATGATTAAAATATGACATAACACCAGTAAAATACACTTTATGTAGCCATTAAATCTGTTCAATTGTACATTATGTTTTCTCTCCTAGTGAACACCAGTCCAAGTTGGCAGGAAGCCATGAGGCTGAGGGAAGCAACGCCATGTCTGCTTTCATCCTCTATCTCCCTCTACTGGACTCAATTATAAATGCATTCTTGGAGTCTAGTACAAGTTTTGCTGACAGATTTCAGAAAGAAACAAATTTAGCACAATGTTGAACTGAAATAACAATTTGTCTCAGTTAAAATCCATTGAGTAACAATACAGGAATTCCACTGACAGATGAAACATTGCTGAAGTCATGATGAAGTCAATTTTAATATAGATTATTTTGTTTAAATAATTACCAAAATGCACCATAACCCTTAGTCATTAGTCATTATATGTGTACATAATGACTAATAACTTTAATGACACAATATTAGAGTTAGTAGCTGAATACACAGAAACATCTTTCATTCACCTCAGTCTTTTTTTTCCTACCTCCTCAAAAAATGTTCATCAGTTTGGAATAAAAAGCATAAACATAAAAAAATATGGTTATAGGATCATAGCTATTTTCAGCCTCTTCAGATAGAAAATGTCCTTAAAATTATAAACATCGGACACATATTTTTCTACATGTAACTTTAAAAATACATTTAGAAATTTTGCCTTAACTTTATGAAAAAAAAACTGCAGCCTTGTGTGAAAAAGTAGATTCCAAAAATAACAAATAAATTAAGCTTAGAGTGAATCAATGACTATTTATTGAAATTGTGCAATTTTTTTTAACATACTAGGTTAAAACATGGACATTTTTCCATATTATTGTCAAATATTATTTCAAAAATATTTGATTAGACATTCCACCAAATATCTAATCACTACTGCATATAGTGAGTAGTAGTGAAAAACTTCTCCCTATATGAGTAGTTTTTCACCCAAATACTGTTTTACTCTTCAGCACATTTTGTGATGATCACCTCGGGGAGCCGAGGAACAAACTAAACAGACATGAACATGAGAATAAATGAGTAAAGCTGTTATATTCTTTGTGACCACATAGTGGCAGTATTGAGCCATCAGATAAACTTTGCAGAAGCGGCTCAACAATGATGCAACAAAAAAAAGAGTGAGGGGCGTCCTGGACACAACAAGGTGCTTAACAAATGTTACTGTACGCCACACTGTTTATGTTGTTAATGATATAAATCTGTCATAATTTATTTGACATGCTTAGTTCAAATCATGCATCATTTACACAGAAATGTCATGTTATTCACCATCTGTCCGTTCCTGATGGAGCTCTAAAATATGAAGCATACAGCTCACTGAATAAATACTGTACTTCTCCTGAAAAGAAGCCAAGAAAGAAGATTGTTAAAAAAATAAAATAAAATAAAAAATAAATGGCCATCACAGAAAACTTCATGAACAAAACTTAATGGAACATTTAGTGCAAGGAAAAACTAGTTACTAGAAAGGTTTAGAGCAGCAAATATAACTACCGACTTTAGATAATTGTGAGTCATGTTTTGGGTTGATGAGACATAAATGGTGCCTTTTATTATGCTGTATGACAAAAGGCAACATTCTGTCTATGTTGACAGACTGAAAATTGGTACAACCATGGCCACTGTGACACATGAAGGGGACACAGTTTGGTTTTGAACTTCTGGAGTGCAACATACCAGCCCGCATTAGAAGGCACAACCTCAGCTGCAGCGCATTACTCCTCTGAAAAGAAAATTATTTTGAAAAATGAGCTAATGGCACTCAAAAGTTTCTAAATATTCCTATTGTCAGAGATCTGATAATAAACTTGTTGAACATCTATGGAAATATCTGACACTCCATCGTTTCAACCTGAAACAGCTTTAGCAATTTGCTCAGGAAGAGACGGCCAAGCTATTCATAAACAGATCCTCCAGTGATTGCTTGTTGCCACGGTTTGCTGCAGTAGGAGCTAGCACTAGTAGGGAGATACTGAAATGAAAATTTAGGTCAATATCCATCCATTTTCTAACACCCATGTCCCTTAGTGGGGTCAGGAGGGTTGCTGCTGCCTATCTCCAGCTAATGTTCTGGGTGAGAGGCGGGGTCACCCTGGACAGGTCACCAGGCTGTCGCAGGGCAACACAGAGACACACAGGACAAAACACCATGCACACACACACACACACACACACACACACACACACACCTACGGACAATTTGGAGAGACCAATTAACCTGACAGTCATGTTTTTGGACTGTGAGGAAGCCAGAGTACCTGGAGAAAACCCACACATGCACAGGGAGAACATGCAAACTCCTGCAGAACGACGGGAGCCGGGAATCAAACCAAGAACCTTCTTGCTGCAAGGCAACAGCTCTACCAACTGCGCCACTGTGCAGCCCTGAGGTCAATATCAATATCCAATATTAAAATTGCTATTAGCTTGAAAAGAGGTTTTAAATATGAATGGAATTTTATCTTGGTAAAGATAAAGGTTAAATTAAAAAACACAAAATATCCGATAAACAATATTTAACAATATTGATTTGAAATCTTTGACTTCACCATACTGTTGACCTCATCACTGCTACCCATAATCCTGTGCTACATGACTGTCACTGTGACATGACCAAACAAATATCAAATAACCAATCCTCTCCACTCTCACTTTACAGCAAGAAGATCGAAACAAATATTGGCTGTCAAAGATTGGACCTCTGTAATTTATCAAAATGATATGTTAAAAAAATGACTAATATCAGTCAATACTGATGTTAGTGCCATTATACTGTGAATCCCTAGTTAGCACAGCAAAATATTAAGATAATGGTACAATATTTTTCTATCCATGTATTTTGATTAATGATATAAAATATTCAGCACAATCACAGGCTGTTAGCTTGTTGTCAATCAGTTATTTCAGAGTTTTGTTTTATTTTCAGGAACAATGCTGATTGATAATCTCGTCTGTTTTTGAACATATGATTTAAAATACACTTCAACAACAATTTTGTGGGCCTTCTGGTATTTCTGCTGTGTTATTTCCACATATGCACCAAAACCCACCACTAACCAGGTTTGGCAGGTTTGGATCATCTAAACAAGTGATACTAAATTGCATGAAGTTATGAAATCATGAATATATGTGTGTTTTACTCTACATCTGTGCAGCCAGAACCCAACTTTCACAGATGTCAAAGTGTTATTCCTGACTGTGAAGAAGCACTTTTTAAACTTCTGTAGGAAAACAACACAGAGACAGCTCTCAGCCCCTTAAAGAAAAATAAATCGCTTTCAGCTCTGCGGCAGACACTTCCCCGCTGTCTGGACCTGTTGAGCTGACTACGGTGTTCAAATACGGGTAAACAAACTACAACCCTTGAACCCAAAGTGAGGCATGTCATTGAGAAGCTTTCACACTCACACGTAAGTGAAGCGTGAACGCACCGCAGCAGCAGCATGGAGCTGATCAATACGTTGCACTGAGGGAGGTTAGTTGTCACTCCTGCAGGGTCTGACTGCTGCAGAGCTCCTGCAGGACCAGAACTGACTGACTGTGTTCAGAGCTGGTTTTCTGGTGATCTGGTAGTTCACTTTCAGCCGTGATACACTAATGATTCTCCAGCTTTTTTTTTTTGGAACATTATTTCCTGGAGATACAGGACAAAAAGTGGGGGTCACCTTCTTCCAATGACTGATCTAAGAAAGGGCAATTGTTGAGTCGGTTCAGAGATTATAATGTCTGAAATAGGAAATAAAGTGGAAAATCAAGAGCTGTTTCAGTCTCTGAAACTTTATCTAACTGAGATAACTCCTCCCACATTGCTTCTCCAGCCCTTCGTTGCTTTTTAATGTGTCAAAATAGGCATCATGCTTGTAGAATCAGCTTAAACTAAAACAAAATATTCAGAGATGCATAACTGCTGGCTGGTTTTTCTTCTCATAACAAGTGAATTTTGTGGATATTTAAGTGTAATTTCTTATTTATGTGACTTTTATGTTGTTTCATTCTTTGTTGTTGTTTTTCACTAATGTTTCTGGTCGCTTGTTGAATTTTGCATTACAGTGAACCCTCAGTATTGACAAGGGTAAGGGCCGACACAGAACATAAACATAACACCTTCTTTGTGTCTGTGTTAATTTGTTTGTGTCTTAGTGACACAAACAAATTATTTTGCCGCACAAACTTTTGATGCCAATTTCATTTAATCTGAAGTAGGTGAAGGTGGCAACTTCCCTCAGGTCCTCTAAAGACACTTTTCTTATTTTAAGAAGTCAAACACAAAATATATCATAACATAAATTAATACACAGAGTGAAAGAAATTCTAGCCCTACTGCAGCACCTGATATCTAGTATTTGTTATATCTGCTGTTGGGGATTCAGCCAATCAGCACCAAGGAAAATCAACTGATCCCCTGGACTGGCTACTTTGCAAATGCCAGACGTCAGCATGTCATGTAGCATTGTGTCAAGGTGTATCAACTAAAATAAATGTCCAACAGAACAACCTGAAATTCGAGAAACCATTCCAGGTTATCAGCTTAATGTTTATTTAACCAATTAATCTCAATAAAATCCATTAAATTAAAAGACAATCATATATAGAGCTCCACCTGATAGTAAATACATTGAAATGTAATTATTATGTTTTTCGATGTTGTAAAATATTTGTAAATTAGAGTATTTGGAGATTTTTTTATGTCACCAATGTGTAAAGTTGGAAGGAAACACCTTACCTCTGCCTTAAGCCTCATGTTTATTCCAGCAGCTAATGGTCATTCTAACATAAATGTTATGCTTTAATTCTTAAAAAGCAGCTTACTGTTTTTAAATTTTTTTCAAAGATTAAAAAAAAAAGTTCTTTTGAAAACTTAAGACTTATTGGTGCTTAATTACAAGCCACTCAGTCATACTTACTTTTCACACACAGTCATTTCATTTTGGCTCAAACTTTATTTAATAAATCACCACAGCACAAAAACCATGCGCTCCCTCTATGAATTAACTGATTCTCTGCTTGTGCAACAGAAAAGGAGCTTCTATTGTCAAGCTGAAGGGAAAACAACAGGAAGTCGGAACGAGAAGCAAAACGCAACTCAAGTGGGTTGAGATGTCACACCAAGCTGACAGCCGAGACATGAAGCTGGAGTACACACAGTTCTCAGCCAAACTAGAGAACCAATGAGATGGAGAAAGAAGTCAAAGTGACAAGCCGAGCCAGCAGACTGTCAAGAGTTGATGCAGGAGAAGCAGCTCAAAGAAAATCCCTCACAGGAGGAATGATTGGAACAGAGAGCAGCAGCCGGATCCTGATGGAAGGAGAGAGGGCCGCCACGCGCTCCCAGGGAGGCCAGAAACGCCTCTGATGGTGCGGAGTCGAGGTGAGGCGTCTCCCCGCAGGAAGCTTCTGATCCGCCGTGGAGGTGGAGTGTTAACGCAAACTTCAGTTCAGCCGGAGAGGGGCTGCAGCCAGATCTGAGCCCCCTGGTGCCGCTTCAAAGGCTGCTTCAGCAGCCAGATTCCACTGAAATCCTTCCAAAATGGCTCCATTTGAAAGAACGTTACATTCAGCTGAAGAATGCAAGGAAAAATATCGCTCATGTTTTTCACAGCGTACATTTTATAGACTTCTTTACTGTGTTGCTCAGAGGAAGTGATTTTCTCTTCAACTAGATATAAGGGTTTGTTTTAAGGCAATAATCCTGTAATACTGATGAAAAAGTCCTAGTTCCTCTCAGATTATTTCACAAAAATATGGCAAAAAAATGTGTTGTTATAAGTGAAATAATTAGCCAGTGGAACTAGCAAGTTTTTTACAGTCTTGAGGACCAAATTGTATTTTGTTGCTCAGGGTCATTTGGGTAGTTTCTGTCATTTAGTTTTAAAAATGGAAAACCATTGAGTTAGAGAAAACATTTTGCCACGTTCATGTTCCATAGGAAAAATTTCTCGGGGCATGTAAACTTATGAGCCCAGATATGTAAAGGTCCAAATGAGGATGGACAGAATCCAGAAAACAAAAAAAGTTCGCACGGAAAGGACATGATCTGCTTTGCTTCTCTAAAAGCTTCCTGGCATATTTCCAGTAAAAACGAAAGGAAACTGATGACATTTGGAGACGTGATAAATCCGACTAAGACTGACCCTGCAAGCGTTACATCAGAGCTGCAAGACCCTTCTGAGACCCTTCTGAGCTGCTTAGCTTTCCACATTTCTCAGACACTCTCATCCTGCGGGACATCCTGACCAACTTAGACTCCAGAACTGAGAAAGAGCCAAGACATTGTTTATTAGTTCATCTGAAATGTACAAACTTATGAACAATTTAGTCAGTTTTTGTTAGAATTTCTCTTTTCTTTTTGTGATAGGTTGTAGTTCTTAGAAACATATTTTTATTTGTCCCGGAATAAGTAGCTGCATCACCATTTGCCATAAAGTTGCACAATTTGACATTTCACATATAAATTCTCTTAAAGGGAACAAATCAATAATAATTTAAAAAAAAATATTTTTTTAATAAAAGGTTTTGATGCTATGATGAGGTTGTTTTTATAGCTAAATAAAAATGGGTTTATTTTGTAAAACTGCAGTGAAAACACTTTTTACATCACAAGAGTCACACAATTAACCATCAGATGTTGCCAGTGACACAAACCACGAAGAAGAAGAAGAAGAAGAAGAAGAAGACGACAGGATGTGGTAGGAGAATGATGGCGTGGTATGATTTTTAATAACTTACCACATGAACAAACTTATTTATATGATTTTAATTGCATTTCTTAGCTAATGGAAACACTGCAAATGCAAAACAGTTTTTTAGCGTAACACTGACAAAGTTTAGTTAATGAGTGACATTTTTGAAGCTTGAAATTGAGCAAAAATGAGAACATGTGGATAAATCTTTTCCATGGAGAAGGGAAAAATACCATACAACATCATTAAAGCCCAAAATGAGAGGTTTGTGTGATAAAGAGGTGCCTGAAACCCAATTACTAAAGGATTTATTCATTCAGCAACAGGGGGAGGCGAGAAGAGCTTCAAGGAAACGTGTGGGGAGATTTCAGCATTGAGCAATTCCAAGGCCTTAAAAAAATTTGAGAAAACAAAAGTCAAATTTGAAAAAGAGAAGCTTTTCATTTAGTTTTTTTTCATCACCAGTCCTTAAAACAAATATTGTTTTTCTACAGAGAGAGGAGGAGATGAAGGGGAGGATGGGAGGCAGTTGGGGGGCGGCGGAGTGGTTGATTTTTCTCTCTTCTCTGCTATTTTCCTTTTCTCTTTTTTCAACAGATGTAAAAATGATTGAAATCCCAGCAGGCCTCATTACCACGGCTCTCCGGAGAGCCGGCGCCGGGGCTTAAGGTCTTCAAGTAACGATTGAAACATGATTTGTATTAAAGCCAACAATCTTCCTCGCCAGAGCATCAAATTAGCAAGAACCTCTGGTGAAGAAAGGAAGAGATATCACCAATGTGTAATTGTCTCTGATGCCTTGAGCCCTGGATAACGCTGCAAGCTGAGACGCTCTCATGGAAGGCCTACAGACAGCCCTGTTGTAGTTTACAACTGACATTCCTGTATCCATACCACTGAATTACACCATTAAAGAACAGCTTGAGAGACCAGATGGTTTCCTCTGCATTGTTTTCATCTTTTCAGAGTCTGTCATAGTTTAAGACACCCGCTGAAGCTGATGAAGACAGGTTGTTTTCTGCGGAACAGCTCAGAGAACACGCTGGAAGTCTTTGATGCCCGGGATCAGAATTCCCTCAGGAGGCTGCAGAGTGGCGTCTGTGTTTGAATAATCAAGGCTTTGTTTTTCCTGTTTGTTAATGGGCAGGATTTAGCCTTACAAATCCCAACCCTTTGCCTCTGAGTGTGTTGGTTCAGATACAACCTTGCGCCTTCGGTTGTTGGAAACCTCCAATTCAGACGTTCAGTTGAGCCTTGAAGAGTTACTCATCTAGCTATAAAGGCGGGTTTTATTTTCTGACATTGTAACCTCTCAGTACTGGTTTCCTACAGAACTGGAAACACACCTGCACTCAGTTAGTCTGCACCATTAGAAAATAGGTCAAACCAAGCAACAGAAAAAACATTGAAATGTGTCTACTAGCTCAGTAATGTTAGCTTTAAACTGTAATATAATATACATATCACAAAAATACTCTGGCTAGAACAGGGTTGAGTAATCCTGGTCCTTGAGGGCCGGTGACCTGCAACTCTTAGATATCTCCCTGGTCCAACACACTTGAATCCAACAGCTGAATCACCTCCTTAGTGCAGTCAGCTTCTCCTGAGTCCTGCTAATGACCTGATTATTTGACTCCGGTGTGTTGAAGTAGAGACATATCTAAACATTTCAGGCGACCGGCCCTCCAGGCCTGGAGGTTCTCACCCCTGGGCTAGAATGTAAGTTACAACAGGAAGTTTAAATCATAATGGACAGCTGTAAGGACATAAAATAAATGAGAAATATGTTGTTAATAAATGCAGTCTTTACCACTTTGTCACATGAATGTAGAATCCGAGACAAAACTTGAATAATTTCTTTTCATGTACAAAATCGAACTGTTAATAAAGTCAGGTAATATGTGCTGTTTATGACATATATTTACTCTGTTTTGATCGTTTTCTACCTGATTTAAAGAATATTTCCTCAAATTTAAGATGGAAAAACATTTGTTTACCTTCACTTGCAAATCTGTATATTTTGAAATCTCCCAATTAGCTCAAGTTTCTATGAAAATGGAGTACATGTTATTGTATACACCAACATAGAAGTTTATATTCAGATACTCAAGGATCTTCTAATCGAAACATGTCAATACTAGGAGCTTTGCCCTCAAAGATAGTGATCAAACTTCTGAAACTTGAAGGTGTAACCTTGTCAAGCTTGGTTTTGGGTTTATAGATATTTATCTACAGAGGAAAATTTATAACTCAGGAGATCCTCTATTCCAATACGGCAGCGATGGTGCCTGCCGAGCTTGGAAGCAATCCAATGTTCATGAAAAAAAGGAGCAACAGGGGAACAGGTGGAAGAAAAAAAAGTTTTGTGCAGAAGGTGGGAAAGCATTGAAAGGTGATAGAACGATAAAGGAAGAAGAAAGCTGATGTAATAACCTTGAGGTAGAATCTACTGAGAAAAGTCTATAGAAGTTTAACCCTCGCTGAGGGAAAACTTTCTCACACTCCCGGCTTCAGATCCTGATCGTCCTCTGGATTCCTTTTTGTTACGTGAAAAAATCTCTAACACTTCATCTCCTCTGGTCATCCCAAACGGTCACTGCTTTACTGTTCATTTATAAACTGGTTTCCGCTTCACTTTCAGCTCTACCCTCTACCTAACTTTATCATTTCCTCCATTAAAAATAGCTCACTTTTCCCCTTTGCTTTTCCTCCTCATTTCCCCCCAGGGTCTGACCTGAGGTCAGCCGATGATTCCATGGAGAAACGAGGAGTAAGGAAAGAAAAGAAAAGCAGCCCTCTTCGTCACTCGTTCCTCATGCCTCCTCTACGTCCTCCTCCCTCTTCTGTGTTTGTCTGTATGAATGAAAACCTTTGAAGGGGGAGAAAAGGAGCCATTATCGATCGGGTCCTGTGAAAGATTCAGCCTGAGCAGCCGGACCCCCGCTGCATTGTGAGCACACCTCCCACCTCTATCAAATCGATAGCTCCCAGCTCAGAGCGGGAATCTGACTGAATTTGGTGTGAAGGGCTCGAGGAGGAAGAGGTGAAGAAGGGAGGAGGAAGCAGAGGAGGAGGAGAGGGTGAGGATGGTTTCAGTGATGAGCAGAATGATGAGAGGCTGACTGACAGACTCAAGTTTTCTATGGTTTATTAATGGCAAGATTATTTTTTATGAAAACCTTTTAGACACATTTGTTCTAATCTTCCTATCAAATAGAGTGAGCGGTATCTTACAGATAGATACCTGCGACAAACACAGACAGACATATCAAGAAAAACTGTTATTTAAAAAAAAAAACACAAACTTGTAACATTATTTTTCAGTAAGTAACCAGAAGTACCAATGTAATTGGTAGTCTTGGTGACTATGGTGGCAGTTCTCTTCCGATTAGCAACAAGCTCCTCTTATGTAACCAAGGGCTGATCCTCCACCTCTGATATGACCATCATCACTCCATGATGTAAGATCAACCAAAAAGAAGTTAGCTATTTCTTTCTTTTCCAAATAATCACAGCAGCTTCTCAGCATCTTCCAGCTGACAGTCTCATTCTCCATTGCAGCCTCTGTCTCTTTCTTTGGAAAACTCTTTGGCCCGGCTCACGGCGATGAAAAGGTTTTGATCTGAGGCATCTGGAAGTGACTAACGGTTTGATTAAAGACAGTTACCAAATTTATTAAATCATAAGGGGCTTTAAATGTATTCACTAACTGTATGGTGTAGTTTGTAGTGAAAATATTGTACACTGGAAATAAGACAAAACTAACTCAGGTAACATTTTAGAATGATATAGGAGTTTGTTCTAGGTCAATAATTCTATAGTATTGATGAAAAAGTATTTGTTTCTACTGGCAGATTATTTTATTTTTAACACAGGAAATGTGTCCAGTTATAATTTAAACAATCTGCCATTAGCACTGGTACTTTTTAAAATTAATAGTAAGTAATTATTTGATTGAAACACATCCTTATGTCTTGCTGAAATGATACTTTTAAGTTTTGCCTCATTTCAAGTGCAGTAAGATGTTTGCATTGGAAAGTAGACCAAAAACACTTGTGTGGTTTTGTAGTGTTTCCTTTTGAAAAACCTTTTATTAAGCATACCAATAGACGGTTCATGACATCTTTCCACATCATTCTGTTTAATTTAAAGACAGACAACATCCTGCCTCACTTTTAGAGCCTAATTATTGCAATGAAACAGTAATAATCTTTGTTGTCCTTTGCAGAAAGATGTGTCAAAGCATCAGACTCTCAGGGGTGGAATCATGTGTGTGTTTGTGTGTGTGTGTGTTGATGATGCCTTGATCAAGCCTCAATCTAGGGAATAAAAGCCACACACACACACGTACACACACGCATACACACACGTCCCACTTTGGCCTGATCTATGCAAACAGCATTTCTGCATGGCAAACAGCTTTCTCCCCTCCCATGAGAAATGAGAAGACGGAGAGAAAAGACTGACAGAAAGAGAAGAGAGCCAAAGAATGAGGAGAAGAGAAAGGAAGAAGAAGGGTGTCATCTGGCCCAGCTGTTACTTTGGCCTCAATCAGGCAGAAGCATGTTAGCAAAAGAAATGTTTCCACCACATGGACAAGGCTGTGCGGGTTCAGTAAAAGTAGTTGTAGAACTTGTTAACTGCTAGATATTTGATTTGGGGTTCAAATCTTCATTGCAGTGGAATAATTTTGCACCAGGAATAAGTAAGTTACACAAAAGCGTTCCACAGACATGTCATAGTAAGAGCATCTTCTCCCAACTGTTCCACCATTACTTATGAAAGCTCTTGAGACAAGTGGATTACTGCAAAGTTATTGACTCTATTTCCTGAACATTTCCCAATTATTGGTGATAATTTCCTGACCAACCATAACTGGACTCTAACTATATAATTGTTTTGGGTGAACTGGATGATTTGAATTTAATTCAGACTGATGTGGATTCCATAAAATGAGACTGGTTTGTGTTGTAAAGTGCCTTCAGATGATGTTTGCTATGGATTAACTTAAATTAAATTTGAATTAAGCGTACAAAAACTAAATATGGGAGTCAATTGGAAAAGTAAAATAATATAAATGACAGGTGTGGAGATGAATTTATTGAAAAGAGCAACAATGAAAACCAAAAAAGCTAACAGAGAAGAGGAGACTGAAGGAAAGGGAAAGAATGTTAAAATAGGGAATGCAAAAGGAGAGGAAAAGTGATGGGGACAGAAATAAAGAAATTTAATTTTCAGCTATCGAGCGATCCTGGACCAGGGTTAAAATTCTTTCAGATCAGGTACACATAATAGGCTTCGTTAATATTCATAGTTTCCTCAGGTACAGCGAAGGTTAAATTTTACTTACTTTTCAACTCTCATTACTAATACATGATGGCAATAAGAATATTCAAAGCGGACGGGTGACCAAAGGTTGATGAGAACCTTACCTTTCCTCTGACATTTAAACACATTACCATTTCAGGGCCCCTTCCTCTCAATCATGCCCACCAGAATAAATTGCCAGCTAATCACAAGTCATCCAGCACATCCTGTCTGAATGGTGATATTCCATGAAAAGTCCATCCCTCCATTAAAACCTGACTCTCATTACGAGCAAAAACACTGGTGCTCTACCCCGCCTCTCACCCGGAACGTTAGCTGGAGAGGCACCAGCAACCCTCCCGACCCCACTGAGGGACAAGGGTGTAAAGAAAATGGATGGATGGATGTATGTCCAGGTGAAAATGCCCACCAAACCTTTATATTGAACATGCATGTGACGAAAGTAGAAATGAGTTTTCTTATAATCACTGTAGTTGGAGCAGACAAACAAACTTGTCTAGGAGTATTTTCTATGTTAAAGAAAAATCAAAGAGTTAATGGCATCAGCAGCTTCTTTAGAGGCTTCATGGAGGAGAGAAACACAGCATAACAGATGAGATCAGATGGGGTTGGGAAATTTATGGAATATAAATAACAGAATCCGCCAAATTTCTTTGTGGGAGAAAACCAGTGACAATTGTATCTTCTATGGAAATAGAACATGAAGTTCTCTGCAGCAGTAGGCTAGCCTTTAAGAAAGTGTCACAGCCAAGCATATATAATGGAAGTAAAGATGAGAAAACAAAGTTAAAAGCAGCAATAACTGAAGGTATGACATCATTTGAGGCTGCAGAAACTACCAGAGTCAGGAAAGTGGTCAGCATGTCTGATCCGATTCATTTTATTTAGATGTCAGGTCAGTCAATCAGTCGAACAATAGTGACAGATGAATCAAGACAAGAATAACAATAAACTCAAAGCATTAAAAGCAAAATAAGATGTACTAAAAAGACAACAGAAATTATAAAATAAAAAACTACAAACCAACTCACAGCAGCAATCAGTCTCCTAACTCACTGGATTCATCAGGATTGATGGATAAACACAGCTGAGTATCATCGGCATAGCTACAGAAATTCATCCTATGCACCTTGATGATTTTGCCAACCACTGGCAAACACAGACTGTTAGGCTTACTGAGGTCCCAGTGAGAATGAAGATGATTCAGGCCGTACCACTGTACCACTGTACCACTGAACCACTGAACCACTGAACCACTGAACCACTGTACCACTGTACCACTGTACCACTGAACCACTGTACCACTGTACCACTGAACCACTGTACCACTGTACCACTGTACCACTGTACCACTGAACCACTGTACCACTGAACCACTGAACCACTGAACCACTGTACCACTGTACCACTGAACCACTGAACCACTGAACCACTGAACCACTGTACCACTGTACCACTGAACCACTGTACCACTGTACCACTGTACCACTGAACCACTGAACCACTGAACCACTGTACCACTGTACCACTGAACCACTGAACCACTGAACCACTG
>CAEGAF010058931.1:0-17124 GCA_903067075.1 Micropoecilia bifurca
GTTGATTGATGTCTATGGTAGATACATGTCTATGGGTAGTCCGGTCAGTCAAACTTTATTAACAAACCAGTTTTTTTTACAACATCCCAGCATGCACTGCGCGCTTCTATGGGGAAAATGAAGTCGGCAGCTGCTTACCGTAGTTGCAGTTGCGTAGACCTGTTGTGGCTCAATATTGGTCCATATAGAACGCGCACCGGGTTATAAGGCGCACTGTCAGCTTTTGAGGAAATTTAAGGTTTTTAGGTGCGCCTTATAGTGCGGAAAATACGGTAATCATCACTTTCACACAATATTATCATGTTTGTACAATATAATTATCACGTTGTAATGTGACAGTGCTCGAAAATGTATTGTTGTTTGTGAGAGCAGTATGATTCTGTAAAAAAATAGTTGTCCTATAATATACATGCTAACATAACTGACGGCGTTTCATGTTTGAGCTCTGGAGAACAGAGGCATAAGTTGAAGTTAGGATGTTCCTGAAGTATCATCTAGCAAATGATTTGTAATATAAGCATAAAATCCATGAAAGATAATGAAACCTCCCAAGATTTTATTAGACCATTAAAGCAGTACATGCACCATATGTTGTCCAGATCATTCAGCAAAATTACTGACATGGAGAAGTAATGAATTACACTACTGGCCATGTTCTTGTAATACTAATTAAATTTAGAGAGGCTATTGTTGTGGGATAAAAGGAGCACACAGAGGAGCACTTAACTCAAAATGAAAAGCTTTTTGATAATAAGAGTGATGGAATACTTTGGCAATAGACCCATTTCTCTGTCGGGGTCACAAAAATATCTAATCACAACAAGAAGAACAGACGGAATCTTGAAATAAGAGACAATCATACATTTACAACAGTTACAAAGATTGCGATATTTTTTTATAAAACAATTATATGCAGATCTCTTTCATGTTTAGCTCTTACATGAGACGACGTCTTTTAATTTTGTGAAACGTATGTTTTTTTAATCCTTTTTAGCTCTGATTTACTTCTAACTAAATAAACTACAATTCTTATTATTCATTTTGTTTATTACTTAAGGAAAGATGAATGTACATTAGAATGAAAAGTAAGAACTGTCAATTTCCAAATAGATTCTTTAAGTATTTAAAGAATCTAGAATATTTAGAATATTTTAAATTATTTTAAATTTCTCCATAAAAGGTTAACCTTAATGGTAGCTGGGTGTATTGGTATGAGTTTTTTATGGGTTGGTTATTTATGGTACATACTTTTTACATTAAAGTAACTTTGACGTTAACCTTCCTAAATAGTTTCTGTTGTGAAATAACAGAAAGTCTTTTTGTATTTTGTCATGATATTTTACTCCTTGCTCATCAGACTTTGTCATGCCAGTCCATGAATATTTTCATAGTTTATTCTTTAACCCTTTTGATTGTTCATGTCTTTTGGTTCTCTTAGTGTTTCGCTTCTTGTCTATTTGTATTTATTTTCTTAGACTGTTGTCAGGCCTGTTTTTCCTTTTGGTTCCAGCTCCTCAGATCTTCTAATTGTCCCAGCAATCAAGCCCATTGAACCCACCTGTGTTTCCCCATATGCCACTCACCTGTCTCGCTGTCTATTTAGCTTCCTGCCTTTCCTTTGTTCTCTGTTCCCTTTGACTCGGTTAAGGACTGTTTCTTGTTCTAGTCAAGTCTGATTAAGCGTGTTGTTTTTAGAGAAACTAAATCTGTCTATTGCCACACATCAGCAGTCATCTGCAATTTGGCTCTCTAGGACCCATCTTGATGGTAACAGTCAAACCACAAGTCATCTTTTGCATAACTTTTATTTGGTGTACGTTGATTAACAATGGTTTATTTATTGTGCAATGCTTCTGTATTTTTAGATACTGTATTTGTTTACTTAAATTTAGAAGAAAATGTACTGATGTGCTGCCTATGTGTTGTGTTCTTCAAACTTCAGTGGCTTTGTGATAAATCATTATTACCCACCAGGCATCTGCCTGTATTACAGCGAGACCAGACTAATGAACTGGACTGAAACACAGTCACAATTAATGTTTAATTGCAAAATCATCATCTTAAATGGAGAAAAAGCCATACATTCAATGTAAGTTTGTGTATCAGTTAAGGGTAATTCAATAAGCTGAAACCCTAGGACAGAGAGAAAAAACTGATGTGTTGGCCAGAAGGAAATGCAAGAACCAGAAAAGAGGTAAAATGTCAGGAATTTGGCACATTGCATTGATTTGGAGACCTGTTGTTACTGCCAGGAGAAATACTTTTAATTTGTATTTTGCATGTGAATCACAGGTATTTTTCAGTGGCATATGGAGGCAAAGGGTCACTTTTGTCCCAGGGGACCCATGGACAGATGAATAGAGTTCTACTAAAATGCAAGGTAATAAGGCTTGCATCACTGTTAAAAACTCTTAGATACTTATGGTTTTAACACATGAAAAGAACAATCCAAAAGCAAATTCACCTTAAATTCACTTCAAATGTTGGTAACAATTCAAGTTATCCACACACAAAAGCACATTTGTCCATGAATAAAGTTATGGATTAATAATAGTTTAAGTGTTGAGCAGACATTTTGTATAAATGTCGAGATGACTCCTATGTCTATTAATTAGTCACATGTATTGTAAAGGGTTTGAGCGTCCTCAGTTGTCTTACATCAGCTGACCAGTTCTTCTAAATCATTGTATTTTCCCAATTTCCCTTCACTGATAAGAAACCTATCAGGTATCAATTAATGTTAAATCAACTTGTATTGATTTGTACATAAAACCAGAGATCTCTAAATACCAGTTTCCTGTTATTGCATGTGATCTAACAATTTTAACATAAAATACTACATAACAAAGATTATTATTTTTACCTATAAGCCGCTGGTTACCTAGTTCACAGGAACGAGTTACCTGGGGAGTGACGACCGGCAGAAAAAGATGAGTTTTTTGTGGCCGCAGATGGCAACAAAAGTTTAACATTTCCATATGAAATTGATGAAGGACGTTTCTGTTAACATTTTAAACAAAATTAGTTCTTTTAAAGCTTTCTGAAGAAAAACCTTTGAAAACTGAAAATTTCCAGACATGTTTGGGTTGAGACAATAAAACATTTTTCAGATGTGCATGCAGTGCTGGTTTTTGATATGGGGTACCTGGGCAGTTGTCCAGGGCGGTATCAGAAAGGGGTGGCACACTCACGAACAAGAAGATATTTTATGTCAGTTGTCCTTCAAACACATTTCCTATTTGTGTAATGGAGTAGGTTTTCCTTAGTTGCTGTTGAGTACTAGCACCAAACCTACTAATTGCAACAACTAAAATCTGATAATTGCTGGCTTTTTAATTGGTTAGGGTTTGGAGGGAGGATCCTGACCACTGTGTACATGTTTATATTCCAAGTTTACAAAGTTGGACCAGGGGTTAATTGTGATTAATCATAGCACCAGAGTGTGATTAGACTGATAAAAATTTTATGGCTGTCTAAACCTCCATTCTTATGTTTAAAAATTCACTAAAGGCTTATGGCAACATTGTCTGACACAGATTACAATAAATCTTAAAATGGATTACAAGAAAATTTGTATCTCAGATATTCCATTTATCAGCCCTTTAATTAGACAGCATAGGTGTTTTGAAAGCATCAATTTAGCAACATTTCTGACAGTCTGGTGGGAATAATCATTTAATGAATAGGTTTTCAATTATCCAATGCTGACACCTATTTTTACAGCAACTTACAAAAGAACTTAACTTTTTTTTTTTTAACATTGGAGTATTAAGGGGATGTGTCAATGAAATCACATATTTGACACACAAGATAAGAATTAAGTCTTTTATTCCATAAGCAATAAACAGAGTGGAGCAGCAAACCACCTAAAGTTCTGTTTTTATTTAATTGTGCATTTAATTAGAAGCCCTTTAAGAAAAAAAATCAATTTTAATTCCTGGAAAAGCAGTCATGGCAAAAAAAAACAGTTCCCAAGAAGGTTTTCAATGTTTTATCTCTATGTTGTACATCCAGGATGACATTTACCAACATACCTCTATTTTAAGAGATATTTTTTCTTTATTTAATAGCTGGAAGAGCTTGACCCAAAGTTTCCTGAAGTATAATGAAGTGACATTGATGGCATATCTTTGCCTTCACTCTTAACTTTTTGTATTTCTGTATTTCTAATGCAAGTGATGCTGAAATTGCTTAAAAGTGAAAATAAAAAAATATATATTTTTTTCTCCTGCCAGCAACTTGCTTTCTTTCAGTTGAACATAAATAGTCCTTTTTCACATTTTCTTTTTTCTTTTTTGTGCAGAAGGTACAGAGCAGGAACAAAACACGGACTGCATGCCTTTGCATAAAAGTCTGCAATCCCAATGTTTAGTTTCTGTCCAGAAAACATACACAAACTCTAATTAGAACAATAATGCAAGTAAAATCTTTCTGCATTGTTGTTGTTTGTTGTTGATTAGGTTAATGAACTCATTATACATTTTACAGAGCAATTAGTAAAATGCTGACAGTTCAATTTAACAATCATAATGAGATAACACACTTAGTCATAGCAACAGTCAGTTAAAGTCAGGTTGTAAAGCAAATAACAACCCATTCAGAGATTTTTTTGCAACCCTTTCAAATCAAATATGTTTTTGTGAAACAGGCAACACAGAGCTAAATCTTCCATGTCATCTTTGTAGATGTAGGTAACAGACTATTGTCGTCACATGTCCAACATGGAGTCGTCGATCACTAGTGATGGCTCTCAAAAATCTCTCTAATGATCTTTCCACAGTGTGAGACTTATGAAGAAAACACAGTCGGATCGATAAATTATTGACTATGTGCCATCTGATTCAGGAAACCCCAAATGAAAGTGATACAAATCCAGGCTCTAATGCAAATATGATTTATTGACTTTGTTGGGCCTCTAAACAAAACCGGATATAACCATAGCAATAAAATAATTTTTTTTCAGCAGGGCGGGAATAAACAAATATTATAAAGCAAGTTAAGTCAAGTTTATTTGTATAGCACACTTCAGCAGCAAGGTGGTTCAAGGTGCTTTACATCAATATTTCATTTATTATAGTTCAAATTGGTGGCTTTTGAGTCTTAACTTAAAGAAACTCAGTGCTTCAGCTGTTTCACAGTTTTCTGGAAGTTCATTCTAGATTGGAGGAACTTAGAAACTGAATGGTGCATCTCCATGTTTGGTTCTGGTTCTGGGGATACACAGCAGATCCAGAACCAGAAGTCCTGAGTGATCTGGCATGTTGATACAACAAATGGCAGATATTTAATGTATTGCGGTGCTAATTCATTCAGTGATTCATAAACTACGTTTTGTAAAGTTTTTTTCTCTGTGAATCGCTAAGGAAAATTTTTTTAACTCTTATCTAAACCTTACTTGTGCAGTGGTTAATTTTTTTTCTACTGCGAAAAAAAGTAAGATTAATAAAATATGAAAGAATACACAAAGAAAAAACTTAACCTACAGTTCAGCCTATTATTATCATTCTCTTGGCATATTTAGGGTGAAAGAAATCTTAGTAATTTCTTCTGACTCAAAGTCCCACACTTGAATCTGACATGATAGCACACCGGCCTTCCACCCTCATAGACGTGAAACTCATTATTTAAGATAAATCATCAAAATATATCAAGCTTTGATATGAATTTTTGACTAGCCAATTTTTTCATAAAACATAACCAAAGACAGTTCATTTTTAAAACATTGTCCTTTAAATTTTTTGTGTCATTTGTTCGATTTCCTATCAGGAACAAACTTGTTTATCGAATGAAAACTAAATTCAACTAAATGTTTTGAACTGTGACTCATGACTACATCATGGGACCTTGTGCATTGCTGACTGCCAATGCTCAGGGTTCCCTCCATGCCTGGGCAGGACAAAGAAGGCTCAAAGATGAAATTACTCTTTAGACCTAGTTTGGAGTCAGTAATGGCCCTTACTCTTTAATAACAACCACGTTTCTTCCCCACTTACAAAGAAAATAAAAATATAACACCAAAGCACACATTTTCATGCAAATGGGCTTGCAACCGCATCTGTAAAATATTTAAAGTACCGACATTATCACTGGCTGTTCCTGTCGGCTGTCTGGAAGCTAAACGGTGAAGTGGTTCTCGCTTGTCTGTTGCTGAAAAGCAGTGAAGCTGTGGGCCCATTTTCTGTCTCAGACTGACAGTTCTGTGATGTATACAAAGCCCCCATTCCTCAGCTGGGAAATCAGCCTTATACAGCCCCGTCACAAACAATCAGTGCTTATTACCAGCTATACACACCACATTTGACTGCACTGTTTGGGCAGGTATTGTATGTACAAGCTCGCCAGTCTGTTAGTATTCTGCACAGGGTCCATGGTGTTTTTGTGCGCAATGAATAATGAGCACACCGAGGTAAATTGCTGTTATGGGGTAAACTTCGAGGCTCTAACTTGGTGAGTGAGCTCTATTGTCAGGTGCTTTTGCTGATGTACCCGTGGACTCTGACCTTGCAATGAGCAGAGCAACTGTCAAATTCAGCAAGGTGCTTTTATCTGCTTGGTGCCCCCAACACAGCGCACTCAACCAATTATCTCCCAGTCAGACGTAAATACGGATGCAGCGTTGCTATTCTCTGTGTACACCTTTTCTGAAGGACATGATGATCGCAAACCAACCTTGTGGCAGGGAGAGGGCCATTGCATGAATTGAGTGTAATTGGTGAGGAGAGCTGCGAGCCAGTTGCTCTCTGTGTAAGCAGATTACAGGCTGGCAAAGCTGAGACCCCCTCAGGGCGCCACAACATGGCTGTTGGTACGTGGGGTGTAAAACAAGCATGTCACTCATGAATTATACATGGGAGGATGCCCAGCCATGAAATTGGAAGACCGGGAAAAACAGTGGAATAGGATGAGGTAAAAAAATAAGAGAAAAGAAACGAAAGAGGGGAAAAAAATGAATGACTGACATCTTTGCACAGCAATTAAACGGGAAACAGGTATTGGAAGCTTTTGTCTCTGCAACCAAATGTGCTGTTATTGGTTTTGTTTTATCTCAGTTGCTTCTAAAATAAGCTTGATCAAATTAAAAACTGAGTCACCACTTCCATTCCATACTCAAGATCTTTCTAAACGGGTTTTGTTTTCATGATTTTGTCAAGTCAAATTCTACCAAAACAAAGAAAATTTATGTAAAATCCTCAATCTGAAGATCTTAAAAAAAAGTTCTGTATAACAAAATACATTGACTAACACAATTAGGACATTTAGCAAATTAAAAGTTTTGAATTCATAAATAAGCTAAAGCCAGAAATGCTTAGTCTGATTTCATGTCAACAGGTGAGGCTATACATCGTTCAGTAGATTAATATCAAGGCGGTATTGGTGACAATACTTTTTCTAATAAGAGGATTACCCTTATTAAGCAGAAGTCAGGATTCTTTATTTCTAGTTTACTGGAGCAGAACTGCAGAGTTCGCTCCTCAAACTGGAGGACACAGCTTAGCTCAGGTTTCAACAACAGAGCAATGGCTGAATGTTTATGAAGGATATTTCCTTATTTCTGAACTTATGCTCCACACTTTCAATACTTTCGTTTTGAATTCAAGTTTTTTAAGGAAATAATTGATTTAGCCAAAGGGAAAATCAATTTTCTATCCAACACATTGGACATTAACAGTCCAACGTGTTGTTTAATTTACCAGACTAGTATCTAGTAGGAAAAAAAAACAAAAAACATATATCACAGAAGCTACATTTTTATTTCTTGGCAATTGTTTTAGGAATTGAAAACTGCTAATCACATTTTTAAGCAAAAGTACAACCAAAGCACCAGACCATCGAGAGACTCACAGTTGTTGATGATGCTCATTTCAAGACACATCAGAACCAAAACAAAATCAGCAGGCAAAAAAAAAAGCCAGCTTTCGAATGAGACTGTCCAGTGCCAAATGAGCATCGCTGGTGCTGCTTTAGAAATTCAAATCACTTCTCTTTTGTGTTTTGCATTAGGATGCTGCGGACAGAAAAACCTTGATAATGGTTTTCATTTACCCCCCAGCAAGTCTAATCACACTGCTATTGGTTCCACTCACTGCTCTGGCTGATAGATCTGAATTCTGCAGACCAGCTCTGTCAGATGCAGCGAAACAGGTTGGTGTCCTTGCATTACCTTGTCTACCAGTGACGCGTATGCCCACTCAAACTCAAAGCAAGAATGCAAGGAATCTTGACCATTATGTCACAGCCCATGTAAAGAGTCCCAGGAAACCTCTGAACACCTCAGATTAGTTGAATTTATGATGTTTTGTTTTTGTGCCAAAATAATTTTAAACTTATCGCCCAACTGCCATGCAGGTGCTGTAAATTGCCCATTGAATCAGAATCAAGCGAGAAGTCACCAGGTCAGCAGTGGCTACACCGAAGGAGTTACAAGATTCAGTACTTTGGCATTATTTTTTAGAAATCTTTTAACTTTGACATTAAATTTATTTATTTTTATTTTTTCCATAGAAGTCTAATTTTGATAAAGCAATGAAAGAGGTGTCAAAAATACTCACATTCTTTAAGTAGAAGTACAGATACATGCCTGGGAAAAAAAGGACTCTGCTAAAAGTAAAAGTGAAGTTTAAAAAACTGGTTTTTGAAATGTACTTAAAGTTGCAGAGTTCTGAGAAAACTGTGGATCTTAGCTATGTTTGCTGCCTGGAAGCTGCCTGTATTTTCCGAACTTGACAGGGAAAAAAATTCCATGTTTAGACAAAATCACCAGAACACTTTGAATCTGGTTTAGTTGTCATGCCAGGTCACTACATGGTGCTGTGACTTCAGCAAGTTGTCAGAAACTTATCAAACATTTCTTGTTCAAGTGTAAATTTTCTTTGTAAGGAACACTAATGGAGGGAATGCATCATGGATGTATTATCATAATCTCAATATTAACCCTTGAATTCAAAATTCTGCTGAAGGTTTATTGCATGAACTAAGAAGAGACATGCGATTATAAATTAGCAGAATAAGCCCATTACTTCAAAGAACATTGCCTGACATGTATTGATATGTTTACAATTGGCAATTTACCATAGTAGCTTTATTTTTATTGTATTTGGTTAAATCTCTGGAGCACAGTCTGTGGAATAGTTAATCTTGAACTCACTATGAAGGTCTTTTGATCAGGGTGTGAAGTGTGTGCTTATGTGTACAATCTATTAATGCATGGATATGTTTAAAGTCAGATTCTGTGCTTTTCGTAATGTTATCTATTAATGCTTAATAGGAAGAAAACTCATAATAATAAATGATTTACTACCAATTTAATGGGATAAGTGAAAATTTAATTTAATTGTATTACAGCGAATACAAAAGCGTTAAATGTTTTGGTGTTAGTAGACTGTGCAAAAGCAGAGTTAATTTTACACTTATAGAGTCACATTCTGTTTATGTAAGTCTGATGTGTGTATTATTAGTAGTTAAAATCAGTGTTAAAACAAAGAGTTTCCGTATCAAATCTAGAGGTGTTAAAATAGAATCAATAACTCTTTGTTTCTGAACTCTGAACTCCACCAGCGGCTCTAACACTGAAGGAGTTAATTCACTGACTCCACCCAGAATCACAGATTCCCACGAAGCAAAACGACAGAAGCCAAGTCATTTCAGGACTATTTACTTTCCACATGTCTGAGTTATTTACTGCACTTGGTAAGTTATTTTTTTCTGAGATGGTTTATAACTATTATTTTGAGTTGAGCTCAACCTGTATGATAGACGTCACGTTCGCCACATAAAAATGTTAGCATGTTTAGCTTAGCATGCCGAAAGTTAGCGGAGTATAAGTGTAAATAGGTGTAAATAAAAATCAAGCTGGTGAACATGCAATCAAATTATTGGTTAACTTGAACAGATCCGTAATAATCTGGAGTATGTTTTTTCATGATATTGAATGTTGGCATAAATATTGGTCAGATTTATCAACTATCCTGATCTATTTTTTTCCTTTGAAAAAAATGTAAAAGGCTTTTTCAAGTTGAGAGCATTATTCCAGCTGTTGTGTCTTCTTATATATGTTTTGCAGCATGTTATCACCATTTTATTGCCTTTTTATATATTGGAACCAGTCTGGTTGAGGATGAATCTCCAGTCGTCAGCCTAACCTCCCCCTACTGATTCCTGCATGGATTCTTCTAAGATTCAAACTCCAAAAATGATTATAAGTGTTAATATCTCTGAAACCCTACCTTTATGTAATGGAGACTTGTTGTTAGAGTTGTAGTAAAATGTATTCCTTCCTTCCATTCCTCATTGTTATGTTTTTTGTTTGTTATGATCCAGAGACCGACACTGGCTGTCCTACTCAGAGACTGAAGACTGTCTGATGCAGTAGAGGAGCATGTTGGTGTCTCCGGCCAAATGTCACGAACAGCCCAACAACCTGAAGACAATCTGTTAGTGAGTGGACATCTCTCTGGTGAGTGGACATCTCTGGTGAGTGGACATCTCTCTGGTGAGTGGACATCTCTCTGGTGAGTGGACATCTCTCTGGTGAGTGGACATCTCTCTGGTGGAGTGCAGAGAGGAGCTGTTTATTATCAACAGAAACATAAAGTGGATAAGAAATGATGGATCTGAATATCAGGTTGGTCTGTTATGTAATGTATGTATCTGGAAATCTACTTGTTAAAATAAAATGTACTCTATCATATTACATGAACTGCATTGCATTGATACAGGCTTTACTTTCTCCACATTGGAGAGACATGGATTTTCATTTGTCAGTTTAGAAAGTGAACAATGTATCTACAACAGACTTAGTCTTATATCAACTCACTAACATAACAGTGATTTCATCACTTAATTATGATATATAAAACAAAGTCACATTTACTTAGACCCAGATATATTTTTCTTTGTCCTGCTGATTTATCCTGATAACAGGCTCTTGGTCCTGTGTGATGCACTATCAACTTCAAACCCTTCCAGCACAAAAATCTCCACCAAGTTTCTGACAATTAATCATTCAGAGGAGAGGGTTCCATTTGTGGAAAATTGTGTCCATTTTCCACATGGCCGAATAACTGAATAAGTCAACAGCAACAATGTGAGAGAATTTGTTCTTGACTTAGCCATTTCTCAAAATAACTTTCCTTAGGCTGAAATTGAGATGATATGAAAAGGAGAGAAAATAGGTGGAGGGAAAAAAGCAAAGCAAGCTGCCTCTGTGAACTACCTAACTCGCATGGCTTTCTATGAAATAATAAAAGCTGAGGACTAAGGTCATACTTTATTCAGATTAAAAGCCTCTTGCATTTTCGTTGCTTTAAAGGGCTAATTTAAACCCTGTCAGTTTCTATCTTTGTTTTAGCCGTATTGCACTGTTACCGTAATCAAGTGAAGACAATAGTTCTGCAGCAACTCTGAGTCTGGAAAACAAAAGGGAGAGAGAGAGAGAGAGGATTAAGCTATGCAGCAAACCTATGCATACAATTTAAGTTAATAATCTTTACCAAGGTTATTTCACTGGTATAAAAGGAAAATAAGGAATGCTTGAATAACCAGGGTACATTGATTACACCACAGATAATTTTTTTCTCAGCTTTGACTCTATTATCCATGATTTTTTTTCTTTGGTTTTAGCTGTTCTGCTCAGGATTTAGAGGCAGAAAAACACTAATTAAAACAATGATGAAGAACGGATTTTCTTATTGTTTTGCTGTGATGGTTGATTAGGTGGATGAAATCATTATCCAACACTTCTGTGTATAATTAGGGGAGATGCTGACAATCTAGCTCAACAAGGATAATTAAGAATTAACACTTCAAGTCCCAGACAGAGTCATCAGCAGACTGTTTAAGGCCTAGCATGGCAGTAATTGTGCTTCTAAAATTATGCTTCTTGGTACAAAAACTAACTCATTGGAAAACAAAAGCCAAAATATTGTTTCTTCACTTAGAATGCATTTAAAAAATACAAAACATTCAACAAAATGTCAAATGAAGGAAAGAAATTCACAAGGTTGTCAGTCAGAGCAAAAATATTGGAAATATTTACTGAACTTACTGACTGATTTCTTGCAATGTAAATGGCTATTCAATGAGGTCATTGATCATTTTATTGCATAAAACCTAAAGACATACATAAACTGAACATTTTATTATTACTTTTTGCATTGATTATTAAGACAGCTACCAAATCAAAGGGGAGCATCACAAATCATGTACCATTTTTTGTTCAAATCGAGTATCATAATAAAAAAACGGGTTTAACTTACTTTGAGCATATATGTTGTTGGACTGGGTTGAGTATTTATGACACTGTTGATCTGATTTAGATACTACAATGTTTTATTAAAATGAGAGAATGTTTCTTGGGGAAAAAACACCTTGTTTAAGACAGAGGTCAGTGGAGAACAGGCAGGTTCAAGATTATGAAAAGGCAGCAATAGCTTAAGCAATCTTTTTTTTTAATTGCTGATATTTGCATTTTGCACCTAATAATGTAGCTTGATCATAGAATTTCTATAATATGTTGCTATTAAATAACAGGTTATCTGTAACCATTCCTTTATATAACTGGCTTATGTTGCTCTATGTGTGTGTGTGTGTGTGTGTGTGTGTGTGTGTGTGTGTGTGTGTGTGTGTGTATGTTAACATGTGCTTTCTGCTTGAGCAGTACTTCACTATGCAGCTGCTGATTTGCTATGTCTGGGAGCAGCAACATAAGTCTTGAACTTGTCACATTCTGGCATGATATTGTTTGATAAGAGCACACTAAAGGCACTTTGCATCCTTTGGGGTTTTCTGCTGCAATAAAAGTACAGCAGTACTGCTTCATAAGCTGAAACAGAACAGTTTTTCTATAGAAATAAAGTACTTATATTTTTCAGTTTTATCACTTTCCTTTAACCCCCATTTTTAGGGTCTGATCTGCTATCAGGGAATTTCACTAAATGGAAAAAATGGGGACAGAGAGTAATCCAAGCCATCAGTATGCAAAGCATGCAAAGCATTTCACATGCAGCTGAACATGGTAAAATAATAAAACAATTAGTTACACTAAATGCATTCATGCCATATCTTATGCCCTCTAAGTCACAACGCATCAAGGCACTTGTGCCTTTATGTGTAAAATAAGAGAAAAAAAACAGCCTTGTTTAATTTTACGCCCTCATAAACTCTTCACACTGCCAATATTTGCATTAACAGATAATGTAAAAGTGGACAATGTTTGTGGCCAGCTTTTAGTTAAACATCTGTGATGTTTTTAGCGTAAATATTTGATAGTTTTATCATCGATAAAACTTCAACTTCCCATCCAAGTGCTCTAAGAAATCAGATTTTCAGAGGACATCTTTAAACATTGCAAAACAATAGCTTCTGTATCATAAAATAGTTTTCTTTAAAACATTAAAGTGTGACCAAATCCTCAGCTTACAAAATCATCACCACATAAAGATGGCAGATATTTTAGTTATAGAAGACAGTAAAGATAAAAGGAACAGAATGCATTAAGCGGCGGCTTCATTCCACTGTTCATGTTTGATGCAACTGCAAATCCACACCTGCTCAGCAGACTGATGCACAGCTCAATACAACTAGGATGCAGAAAGAAATCAAAGTAACCCATCGGTTTTAATAGTCTGGGGATGGACTACCAGTAAGGCAGCAAATGTTGTCAATAACATAGCAGGACAAAGACAGATGTTTGCGTGTGTGTGTCTGGGTGCATAGGTGTGTGTGTGTAACAACCTTAATCACGCCCTTGGGTGCACACACACATTGCAGTTATCAATCGTTCACTTTTTAGAAGAAGTTTCACAACTACTACTTCCTGGATATAGTTTTTAAAGTTTGGTGTAGAAGTTTCTCAGCTTTTACTCATTCCTAGATGGATGTATGAATATTACCAGGGAAAGATGTACTTTTGGTTAATGAGCTTTCAAAACAAAAGCTCTAATCTTGAAGATAAATAAGGTGTCTAAATGTACGTCATTTAAAAGTTTGCAAATATATTAGCTATTTCTCTGACATTCTCAATCCATTTAGCCACTACAAAAAAAGTCACACAATCCTCATTAAAGAATATATCAAAGAAAGAAGTGAAATTGCTCTTTATTGTATAGATAAAGAACATTAGCATTCTGTTAATGTTATTACACTGTGTAACAATATAATGTGAAAATTAGGTTTTACATAAAACAGAATGCTACACAGAAAATAAGCTGTTTTCAACCAGCTCAGTTTTTTTTTTGCCTCTAGGCAACAATCGTTCTCATTACCAAGTTATCAGATACTTGAGCCTACTGAGGAGACATTTACGTACGTTGTCACTGTGCCAAAGTACTTTATACTGCCTTTGGATATTTTTTTATTGTTGGGGACAATGTTACCATGACGATGTAAAACATATTCTTACGCTTTGCAGCAGTGTTTATTTTAATGCATGACTATAAGTATTCCATAAGAATTTTAATTTTCTAACAAAGTATCGATGAAGTTGCCATTATTTTCTCCTGCGGTGCCCAGTTAGAAATGTTCTGCACCTCATTTAGTGAATCACAAACTAGCTTTGGCAGTACGACAGTCTACATCCGCAGGGTGACAAATGGTTGAAAAGACAATAAAGGTTGTGACAAATTTAGAGCGTTGCCTAAGCAGATGTGAAGACAACTGTATTTATGTAAGAATAAAAAGCTTTTAGAACAAGTTAAAATGAAGTTCCCTCTTTGTTGTTTTTCTGTCCTTTACATCAGATGGGAAGTGTGTAATATTTTATAAGAAAAAAAAAATTGTCAAACAAGAAAAACATTTTTTACAAAGACATTCATAAGTCTCCACAACCTAATTAAAATGCCAGGTGAAAACAATGACATGCTGAATAGTTTCCACATTTTTATTCACAAGTAATGGGACATTTTTATTGCACAGTTAATCAGAAAATATATACCTAAATAGCCTTAGGTTGGCAATACCTGACCTCCCTGCTTTCCTGAGCAATTGTTCTCTTGTATTAGTTTCGTAGAAAAACTCCTGCTTTGGGATGTGACAGTTACTCCAAGACTTGCTTCATTTTATTCAAATGACATTCTCTGACAAACTTAAACAAGCATTTTAAACAAGGTTTTTTTATTTCTTTAGATTTTTCCAAGATGTCAGCTGGAAGATGGAGAATTCATCCCCAGCTTTTGCCTCCATTTAACCCAGAATTAACCAGCAGTGAATTAACCAATCATAAGCTTAGAAAGCAATGATGTCATCATCTTTACTTTCCCAAACAGTTCCTGGTATATGTACACTATGGATGTTGAAAAAAGTAATAAAAATAAGTTTGTTCTGGCATTTAGTGAACTATTATTATGTTTAATTGCACACGTCAATGTTTTAATCTATATAAATTACTTCCTTTGAATAATAATAAAACAACTTTGGAACATTTCTAACCTCCCTGCTAACTGGGACTTTAGCTAATGGATTCAAATCAGTACATGTCAAGAAAATCCTTTATTACAGCAAAACTTTATTTGAAGTTAACACTGTTTTCTGATAATAGGTTTGTATTTAAGAAGACAAAATGCTGGAACTAAATCAGAAGGTTGTCCTTCTACTCTGCCTCTCTCAGCTAAAATCTATGCAACCAGCTTCCTCCAGAAGTCATTAAAAGAAGAATATATAGACCGTTCAAATCCACAGCTTAACATAGCAGACTCCTCTGTTCCCCCAAGAATTTATGCACTTTTTATTAATATTTACTGCCCCACATTAAAGAAATAATTATTCCCACAAAAGACGAAAAATGGTAACAGTGCAAAGACAGATGAAGGAGACACAGTTCAGGTCTCTCTTGCTTTCTCTCTGACTGTGTGTCAATATTTACAAATGCCTTGAAGCATCTCTGATTGAATCAGCATGATATCAGATTTGGTGAAAACATGTGGTGTGCTGTTACCCAACATAGAGCTGTCAGTGTGCACCAAGACCCGTAGAGTGTGAATCGCAAAGGCGTACTCGTCTCGTCGATGCCTTCCTGTCTCAGTGGACGGCCAGAAGCTACGTTTGGCTCCAGATTTGAAATCCATTTATTTAGTTTATTTATTAGATGCCTTTTCTTTTTTAAAGTGCACTATCTTTCCTTGTGAGGATGGTGTTGTGTATCTGGTCTATTTACAACATGTATTTTTCATCTAACTTTCTAGACGAGCGGTTTCCTAAAACATGATTGCTCAAAGTGCAATAGGTTTAAAGGTAAAAAGAATTCAATTTGTACTGATTTCTGGCTGTCCGTATTGCACATCATTTTGATGGATTAAACCCAATCAGATCAAATTTTTGCATGCTCTGCAATTGTGCAACATATCTTCAACAACCACATTAACAAATTTAGCTGATTTGTTCCTGTGCTACAAGAGACTGAGCCTTACGCTGGATTCAATTAATTTGAACACAGCGCAAGTTGATGCTTAATGGAGCCTCATCTGTAACTGTAGATAGACCTCGCATTTCACTCCATGTTTTGGAATACAATCTGTACAGAGAGTAAAAGAGAAGAGCCACCATGCTGGCCTCACCAAGTTTTGATCCTGTGGCATCTTCTCTGTGTGTACTTCTTCACACTGCCAAGAAGCTCTGCTTCTGCTGGTTCTGCATCCTGTGCGAAGAATGAACTGAATTTCCAGTTTCTTTATTTAGTCCTGCCTCAATTTAGAAAAGCTAGCAACAATTTTAAATTATTTCCACCAAGTTTTAAATGACAGGGACACAGGGAAGTTGTCCCAGAACAAGAGACCCCTGGGTAGGCGGGTTCAATACATAGAGGTGCAACACCCATGAAAGCCTGCAGTTACCTCTCCAGCTAATTTAGGGTGAGCAGTTAAGACAACAGCTACATATTCATGCTGGAAAAAATATTTTTTTATACACAAGAGAAGAACAGATGTATAGTCAACAATAATATTTCTGCACCTGCCTACATTTCCTTCTTTGTGGAAGTAGCTAGGAATTACATTGTCTGTCTTTATTTGCACAATTAGGACAAGAAGATTTCACTTTCTACTCCTGGCTTTGTAAAAAAAAAAAAAAAAATATAAAAAAAAAAATTTTTTTCACAGACTTTTACAACCAGACCCCCTCTAGAAGAGCAGTGGG
>CAEGAF010058940.1:0-20967 GCA_903067075.1 Micropoecilia bifurca
GGAAAAAAACGTTTTTTATCTTTTTATTGCTTTTAAAAACGTCTTTACATAGAGGCACAATTTAAAAAGTGTTAAAAAAAAAAAAAAAAAAAAAAAAAAAAAAACAACCTTACAGTTTTGACATGACAACTATCTTCTTTTTGTAGCTATTGAAGCAAACACCGACTCCATAGAGGATTTGATGCAGAGGTTCCAGGACAACTTTCGTGTTCCCAACACACCGACCAACATGTCCCATTACCAGCATACGGTGCACAGCTCATCAACAGGCCGGCGGAGGCTCTCCAACCGCACCAGAGGTAAGACCGAAAAAAGCCAAACAAAAAAAAACAACTCTTAATTGTGGGCAGACTGCTTGTCACCAGCCCAATACTACTAGACTGATTTTGTGAGAACTGCTGAAGTGTTACTACATTAAAACAAGATTTTAAAATAAATTAATAATTTATTCAAATGTACATGACCAAAAATGCAATAATTACTGTAGTTAAAATGTTTCATTGAAGAGACTCGTATAATCCAATGTGGAGAAAGGTTTTTTTTATGTCTTGCATAAATCTTGTGTTTGGGAAATAATTAGTGTTTCAAAAACTCATTCAAGGTTTTGTCTTTGCATAAAAATATAGACATTGGAGAATCTATTTTGAGTAGGTGTATATGTTTGACTGTTGATTTGAATGCTTTTTAAACTCATTGTTAACCAGAATACACATTAGAAGTAAATTACAATTATTTGTTGATTTTTTTTTTTTGTTGTATTTTTTATTTTTTTACCACAGAAAGAATGAGTCAGAGCTGTTTTCCCCCACAGCTTCTCTCTTGTGTTATACAGTAAAAACATAGTGACAGTTTTAACAAATATGTGAAAAAAAACATGTTTATGGAAGTTGCATACTGTAACTTTCAACAGAAAACAGAACTGTGCTTCGTTATTTGTAGATGTTCTCAGCCTCTTAAGAAAGCATGTAGGTGTTGGATTGTGTTTGGGGAAAAACATGTAGACACCATATAACCAGTAAGCTACTTTCAAATATTACTAGGGTAATATTATTTAAATAATTTTAAGTAATTGGGAAGGGTGATTACTATAATTGATTACTATAATTAGAGATGTTCATGTTTTATCACTGTACCAACCCCAAAAAATATACATATGCACTAATTCAGTTATTCTTATTGCACCACCAAGTTACACTACTTCTTTTTTCATGTATTCAAAATGAAACTGCTTCTAGAATGTTAAGCTAAAATGCATTATGTTATCTCAGTAAATATCAAGGTCAGGTAACTTTCAGACTCCTACTTGGTACTGAGAAAACTGTCCTTGGATAATATGTGCAAATATTAACATGACTCTATGGAGAGATACCACATTTTATTTACTGCAGAAGTGCTGACCTCCACTTGTTTGATGCTTGGACTGAAGTTGTCGAAAAAGTATTTCCCTGTGTGACATTCTCATCTTTTCCCTTTTTTTCCCCTCCACATATAGATGTTTCAAATGATCAAACATGTTTTACCCAAAGACCCAAAGATTTGTGTTTTTTTTAAGCATTTTGATTCCTACTTCAGGGTTTGCCCCAGAAAACCTGCTAAGCCTGGCGCTTGGGGTGTGTGTGTGGGGGCGGGGGATGCGATTCAATCAGGGGTTTTCCCCGACTGGGAGCTTAACAGCTGAATGTGACAGGCATCCAATCAGAAAGCAGGCAGCCAATCAGAAAGCAGGTGCAGAGTCCGGGCTTTCTGGGGAAATTACCGAGGGGAATCCCAAACAGCTGAAACGCTAAGCCTGGGCAGGGCTAGCAAAGCATGGCGGCCGCCATGCTTATAATACACTGGGGGAAACCCTGTATTCAGAACGTTTCCAATTAATGCAGTTTTTGCCCCGCCTCTAACTTGTTATTTAATCAAGAACACCGAACCAAAGTGAGACAATCGACTTCAGCAATTTTTTAAGATATTAAAGCGGAATTAATCATTGTTGAATAACTTTTATCCAAGAGTGAGGGATGAGGGGTGTCACGCGGCGTAGTGGGTGGAGCAGAGACAGTCGTTCCCATTGCAGTTGTTCCTGGTTTGTCTCTCAGTACCTCGGTACCTTTGCCACATGTCTTCCCCTCTTTCCTGTCAAAAAATGGGGAAAAGGCACTAGCACAGCCAAATATAGACTAGGAAAAAAAG
The DNA here is from genome assembly GCA_903067075.1 of Micropoecilia bifurca. NCBI lineage: Eukaryota > Metazoa > Chordata > Actinopteri > Cyprinodontiformes > Poeciliidae > Micropoecilia > Micropoecilia bifurca. The sequence goes on from CAEGAF010058940.1 coordinate 2,182, forward strand.
ACAACAAAAATCAACTGGATCAATAACTTTTTTCATACAGGCTCAGAATTATTTGACTTTCTATAGTAAAAAGACCCTATTTTGTAAACTGCATTTTGTATTTACTGTCTGAAATGTTGTATACATGTTAGAAATGCTATATAATGGTTGCTCTGCACGGTACTTTCAAATATGCATGGCTACGAAACCTTTATTATTTATAAAAAAAAAACACAAACTGACATCTCATTTCAGTTTTAAGATCTGATCAGCAACATTAGCACTGAATACAGCTCATTACCTGCAACAATATTTTCAGTCACATATGCTGTAAAAATACAGTCTGTGTCGTTGGTCATGCCATTATGACCACAGATGAAATTTGTATTATAATGAGACATTAACCTTGCAGAGTTTACCCGCCCTTGACAGGATAACCATTCTTTTACTTTAAGTGCACAATAAAAGAATAACACCGAGAAATACTTTTCTTTCCATTTTGCATAAGTCTTACACATTTTCCCCAATCACACGGTGATTCAGAGCAATTACATTATAATATAAATCATTTCAATTTGTGTTGTTATTAATTGCCATTGGGGATTTGATTGGGCATTACTTAAGAGTATCATGTGTCAAATTATTGAGCAAAAGAGACAAGGCCATTAATTCCCACAGCCTCAAAACTGTGAAGGGCATGACTGAGACGTGCTTTTCGAGGTCAGTGGAGAAATATGTTCTTTGTGAGTTTATAATTTAAGACTGTACAGCGGTTCCAGAAAGTTGACCCACGCTACAAAAAAAAATCTTAAACACTTAGTTGGACTGGGCTTAAAGGCAATTTAACTGGTCAGACTCCAAAGATCAGTTCTGCACAGAAGGAAAAACAATGTTCACCGAAATGAAGTGACTCGACTTTATTTCGGGACATAAGGGACCAAAGATATTTTTCATTTCAGCTGTTAATGCAACTTGCAAAGCAGCTCAAAGCAGTTTATAGACCTGCTTTTAAAATGTGTAGACCATCATTAACCCACAGAGTGGAACAAACAGAGAAGTTGTACGCTCATATTACCATTTTATCAGTGTTTAAGCGTGGACTAGCACCAGTAGACGCTATCACTGGTTTGCAGGAAAAAAAAAAAATAAAAAAACCTTTGGTGTAACTTAGATCTGTACTGCACAATCTAATACATCATTGATGTTTTACAAGAAGCTGCAAAAGGTATGTGGACTGGATAATTGAAGTTACTTTCACAGATTCACAATATTTTCTCATTAACATAACTTTGGGTTATGCAACAACATTGATTATCAGGAATTGATGAGCAAACAGGCCTCATGTCTTTCAGTTGTTGGTTTTTGAATATCTGCCTGGTGAAGTCTTTTACTTTTTATTTAAGGTTTCTTCAAAGATTCAGTGTTTTACTCAGCCAATGAGATCAAGACATTCACATGTTTGTCCTCACCAGTGTAGCTTGTGGCAAAGGGGAAGAACGCTACAGGAATTCCTGCTGTGGCTCCTCCTCCCACAGCATGGTAGCATTTACTTTTTTTGAGTGGCACCGAAAGTGACACTCAAAAAAAAGTGGGTTCACTTTTTTGTGAGTGACTCCTGCATCCAAAACAGACATGATTTGAGGGTTTTTTTCTAACTATTTGTTGTTCCTAAAACCTGTGCCGTTCTGACCTACTCAGAAAAAAATAAACAAACAAGCACACAGTTTCACAATTTTACTTAACAATACCACAATCTGCACAGTTTTTATTTGGTAACATGCTGATGGTGTGTGACAATGCAACCCAGGAGTTAACAGACCGATATTGACAAGAGTAGCAGTTGGTTTGTCTGCACATGAGGAAACCTTATTGTCTCCAGCGTCTGTGTGGGAGGGAAAACAGTAGTTACTGTTGGAATATGATGCATGGGGTGTCGACATCCAGCACCACACAGCAATTTTCCCAAAAAGTTTCTTTCTTCTGGTGGAGAAAAAAAAAAAAGAGCTGAGGGGCCAATCACTGAATGCGAGTGCTTTCTGTGCCCATCATTGTCCACAAATCTACGCAGAACGGCAAAAAGACCAAAACATTTTTATTGTACTAATAAAAGTTGCAAAGACATTTGTTCAGTGATTAAAAAAAATTAAAAAATTCAAAATTATTGTTATATTTATCACAATTTTCAGTAAGATGCAATCTGGCAAAGCTGTTCTGGTCCATTGGCAAAACACTGCATCTGTTCATAGGGTCCCCACATCTACATTTAGAAAGAATGTAGCAACATTCCTTATTCCCTATTCAGCATATTGTACTAGTTTTAGCTGCATCATATACCTGGACTCTTGAAATGTTAACTCATGCATAAATATTATCATGCGGTTATAAAATGCACAGTACACCAGCTTGCATTTCCTTTTTTTGGAAAATATGTAATTTATTACTACTACTACTTTTAATAAGAATAATAATGTTGATGACAATAACAATATATATCTTCATAATCATAGAAACTTTATTAGGATTTCATTAAAATTATGATGACCAAAATTCCATTTAGCATTAAAGTTACAATTTATGTCAACCAACTTATGTTCAATAATGGTTAGCTGAATATTTTTTAGCCTGCTATTCAATGATTTATATTTTCCAGCTGGTACATTTCTTTGTGTTCTACATCTGCAGTATTGCCTGTCATTTAATAAAGCACGGGTTGCAGAAAGGTTAGCTTAGAAAAGCCGGTAAAAAACTAAGCGGCTCAATGAGTCATTTCTTTTCTGCTTGATATGGTTTGTACTATTTTGAAGGAGAGATATTGTTTTAATTGTATACTTTATAGGTTCTACAGTTTCTGTCAGATTCAGCAACATCAAATCAAGCTAATCATATTTGCTAGTTTTATGTTGTCTTTACAATTGCAATCTAAAATCCCCACATCTAGAATGTATCCTAGAAACCCGTGAGTAAATACACTAAAGTAATGTTTATGGCAATGTGAATAATAACGTTGTCCTACCTTTTTGCATACACTTCTGTGCATTCTAATCTCCACTGTTCATGTCTTTCAGCGTGGTGAAGTGCTGGTGTTTGATGTTTGCAGCAAGTACTTTGTCTTATTTCAACAACGATAACCTTGTGGTTAATATCTAGCATTTCTCCTTTATTGATGTTTTGAAGTGACGCATGAAAGTATTAGCTTTTGGTGTCTTATGTGCTTGCGGGTCCAGAAGGGAGAATGAGAGACGGCAAGAGGATTTGTGTTGCAGAGCTTGGTTTCGCTTTTAGTCGTCTTCAGTTTTTGGTGCAAACCAAACACAGTGATTACACTTGTTGGTCTGCAGCCTTCAGGCAACTCTTCACAACACGCCATACATATGATGTACTGCAAAGCTGGAACAGTTTTTTTTTTTGTTTTTTTTTCTTCTAATTTCTGTGGAAACTGTAGTAAGGCAGGAGAGTAGATCTCCTTGATCAGGGAGCAATCAAAATCAAAATTATGGTGTTTAATATAGAAAATGAAAAAAATATATTCACATGATTCCTCATTTATTTTGGAACCTATTTGATTTGACTCCAAACTTTCCAAGTCTTGTCTTTGTACTTTTCTTGGAATTTATGTCTTTCCACAGGACTTGACTCGAGACTTGATTGGAGAGAGTTGAGACTTTCTTGTGTCGTGGAAAACAATGACTTAGTCCCACGTCTGTCAATAGTTCTAAAGATGTTTGATGGGCTCAGTATGACCTATTATCTTGCTGTTGTTAGACACAGTTTTTGTGAAGATACTGTATTAGAGGAATCCTCCTAGTACAGCCACTGGTTTGACACTGGGTGCATTCTGGTGAAACAAAGTAGAAGCACTCTGTTGATTCTTCATCTGTTTAATGTCTCTTCTATTGCTTGCTTACAGTATTGGTTATGTGGTATGAGATCTAAGAAGCTGCTGGGTATGAAGCACAGCACTTATTTAATGATGAGTTTGTTTTATGTTCTGCGAGGCTAAGCAGTGACATTGGGCAAATCTTCAGACACTAAATGTCTGTAGTAAAGCCAAACGCATTTGCAATAGATAACATACCCCACAACCAATGACAAACTTTTTATTTTATTTATTGTTTTTATCCAGCACAAACAGTGCTGTGTTTAAGGGGAGGAAGGGAGACATATCCTTGATGAAGACGCTGCAAAAAGCGATATGTTCTATATTCTCCATCACAACAACATTCATTCAGAGTCATGAATCCAGTTAACTTTTTTGCAATATCTGTTGCTTTAGCTCTCTCAATTGAAGTTAACCCAACTTAACTAAGAACTTGACTAGGAACTTGTGCTGCATAAACTTAAATTTTCACTTTTGAGCTCTCCCTCAAGAAACACCCTTACTGTTAAGGTAACAACTTAACTGCTTTAATTTTCTGTTTAAAGTAGTTTCAAACCATATACTAGCTGATAACAGTCCAACACTTATGCTTTGCAGAAACTGTATTAGGTGCAGCTGGCAGGAAACCATAGACTGTAGAGTGAAAACAGAGATCCGGTATTGGACAGTCAGCTATTTCATAATTATGATTACCCAATTTTTTTTTTTTTTTTACTGATATTTGTAAACAAATTGCAACATTCCTTGCATAAAATACACATTGAATTAACTTCAGTGGGAGAAGTTGTATTTATGTTGAGTAACTTAATTAAAAACATAGAGTTCGGCTCCAAGTCCTCATTATAATTTATGACTTAGCATATTGGAGAGCTGCCAGCGGAGCATTTGATTAGTACAGGTGCTATAATCCCATCAAGCTAATTTCTCTGTATGCTATGGTTATTCTCTCAGTGTCACACGCATATCTTCTGTAGCTTTGTTGCACAAATGGTTTTACTACATATTTTCAAATTTTCAGCTCAAACACTTTGATCTACTATGCATGCAGTCCCTTTTTTTCTCTCATTCACACACCCATACGTGTGTCAGCAGCAATGCTGGAGTTTGGTGTCTTGCCTTTAGAATTGAATCATGCTCACCCCACTGGAGTATGCTTGTAGATTATTGTAAAAAAATAAACGGTGATCTATTGTATTTTGAAACATGTTTGAACATCGTCAGTCTTGATGAATCTTAATGCTTTTCTGGTGGTGTGCTCTGCACAGATAACGCCATAAAGGGCGGTAACAGCAGGGACTGATGTTTAACCAGCATTCATCTGATAACTTCAACAAGTTGTCTATTTTTATCCAAGCTGCCCATCTCTACTTTCCTTGCATATGGTCACGAAAGCTCTTCTTTGTATGTGTAAATGTGCGTAGAATCCAGCTATATTACATTTTGGAACCAGCAGAGATGATTTGGAGCTAGTGTGTCTGTGTACGGTTGTGTGTTTCTCTCCCTTTTTTTTTTCCTTCAGCAGAGCAGTTCATGAAGCATGAAATTAAACTCTGGACGTATGTAAACGTTGTACTTATTGACAACTGATTTGAAATTCATTTTAACTGTGGTCTTCATCACTTATTGACTTTGTAATAACAAATTTAAAACCAATTTTAGTTTTGAGTTGGAGAGAAAGATGGAAAATGTGAAGTAGGGAAAGAAATTGTCCATTTGCACTCTTTGTTCACAAGATTTACAACTGTTCCTTAAAGAAACACTCATTACCTTTGTGTATAAGGAAATGTTCTTGCTCAAAAGCTGTGGTTGAAATTCACCGGAGAGCTGTGCAGTTTTTACACAGCTAATGACCAGTTATGACACAATATTTATTGGTGTATTTGCAGAAGGCTGGAAAGATTTACAATGGTGCACTAGTCATGGCTCTCTATCCTGACTGAGAGAAGCTTTGAAAGGAGCTGCTGAAGTGCTCCTTTGCTTAACAAAGGTCATTACGATGAAATTGAACTGACCTGTTGTGCATGTGTGGATGGGGTGACTGCACACAGTTTAAATGAGTCACTACGTGCAACACAGACGGATGTATAGCAGGTTATGCTATTGATCTAATTCTGTCCTCTATGATCAAAAGAGCTTCTGAACTTTATGAAATCAATGAGTTAGTGGTTTGAGTATGCCGACATTTTGATCTTTGGTTAAAGTACTTCACTGAAAATGAATGGTGGTGGATACTTCAAATTCTATTATCCATCCAAAACCACAGAGCCTTAATGCCACTATAACTATAGTAGCAGGTTGTCACTATGATCACAGTTAGTTATGGACTAACAGGAATTTAGTCCTTGGGTTTGTAATCAAATTTGTGGTGCCTAAAATCTGAATGCTGCTTCCAGGATTAATTATAACACATATAACATTCAAAATCCAGCCAAACTTTCATGCTGCAATGTAAATAGGGTGCATTTTAAGCTAAAATTAAAGATATATCTAAGACTGACACAGGGTGCACATGTTTAAAATTTAACCCAAATGCTCTTCATTCATTGCAAAAATAACATTTTATGTGCACATAAAAATGTCTAAAAGACATTTTTTTCTCTTTTTTTGTACAGTAACAAATTTTGGAATTTTTTACTATACAAATGACCACATCTACTAATGTCAATATTTAATAGAGGATCCACATACGATCTAAAAGGCCAGCAAGTCAGGATAGTCATCCTGTCAAAATTAGTTGCATTTTCAGTTTTTATGTACCAACCGTCTAAATCACGTATTTATCTGCACAATTTACACACAGGAAGAAGTTGGCTCAAACCAGTTTACTGTAATTAAACTAATGCCACACATTTTTATATGTACATTTTATATTCAGCTGAGTTTTAAAGGCTAACCAATGTTTATTCTTGCATTTTTTTTCATTCCTTTTTCTTTAGTTTTAACTAATGGTGCATATATTAGCTTTTTTTCTGCACAGGCTCACGCCTTGCATCTATGATAACCTGGCACACCTTTTCAGCAAATACCTAGCTAAAATCCCTGAGTGGGTTTCACACACTTTTCTATTTGCTTATTAGCTCCAAATAGCCAGATAGACTCCTGATTCTAGTGAGATGTAGTAAAAGACTTTGAAATGAGTGCAGCCAACAAATAATCAGCCCTCTGAAGTACATGAGGCAAGTGGTGGCTTGTTAAACCTCCCACCTTTTCAAATCCTTTCTCTCCCTTTAAACTGGTAGCTGCTCATAAATTTTAGTTGTAAAATGTGTCAACAGCACTTATACTGCAACGTGCTCTATAATAATATTCATCATGCCAATGTTTCATTTTGTATGAAATGGAATTGTGTGTGGACATTTATTTGTGTGCGTGCTTTCATTTGCTGAATGCTTAAAGTCCAAATGTAGGGTAAAACAGAATTGATTTTTTTTTCTAACATAAAGAAACAGAGCTGAAGTAGACTGGGATAGAGAGGAGTAATGAGTGAAAGAAACAGAGGCAAGAAAAGCCACACTAGAGTATTATCTGCCTATATCAATCCTCCAGACCACTCAGGTCTTCTGGGTTTAACCTATTCTGCATCCCCAGAACCAGAACCGAACATGGAGAAGCAGAATTCAGCTTCTGTGCACCACAAATCTGGAACAAACTTCATGAAAACTGAAAAAAAATAACAACTGAAACACTGAGTTCCTTTCGATAAAGGTTAAAAACTCACTTGGTTAGAGGCGGTTTTGACCCATGAAAAAAGGTTGATGTTGGCAACTGTGGTAGGAGTTCGTAACTCAATTGATGGATTGTCGGTTCCTGCTCTGCCTGCTTTGTCATTGTGTTGCTCTCTGCTGTCGGGTCCTTGAGCAAGACACTTCACCTGCCTTGCCTGCTGTTGGTGGTCAGAGGGCCTGGTGGCGCCGGTGCATGGCAGTCTCCCCTCTGGCAGGCTTCCCCAGAGTGGCTGTGGCTACCATCCAGTAGCTTGACACCATCAGTGTGTGAATGCCTGACTGTAGTCTGATGCACTTTGGGTTGATATGGACTTGATGAAGCTCTTAACAAGTCCAGGTCATTTACTATTTTACATAAACATTGACACATTGAGATGGGACATATTTAATGTCTTGGTGAGTTCAATGATGGCACTTGACAAAGTGTAATGCCTGTTACTGGTTTCACAGTTGCTGATTGCAAGATTGTTGCTGAAATGTGCTGTACAAATAAACTTGATTACTTTTTAAAAGGAGACAGACTGGTCTGCAAAAAACAAGAAAAACTACCTGAGTTTGCCTTTTTGTCTCTCTGATTTTATGATTTGCGGTTCTGAATCTCTTTGGCTGATGTAGCATGGAGTGCCTCAGGCCTACCTACGTGATTCTGACTCCAGAAGGCTGTTTTTCTGCCTGTTTGCAATTTCAAAGCTCTATTACTCATGTCAATCTGACTGGTTCACATCAAACCTACAAGGAATTTAGGCAACTCTTTACATTAACCTTGATCCCAGCAAGACTTGTGCACCTGTCAACAGTTGTACAAGTACTAAAATCTCTAAAATAATTTAAATTTTGCCAGTAAAAATAAGTCTTTTTGACTTTTCAGGCACTCTTTCATACTGCCTCTTATGCACAAAAAATTACAACTTCCAACCCTTTTGTTTCCTTTGTAAATTAAGCCAATGTGTCCTGCTCAGTAAAGTGAAGGCATAGCAAAAGTCAACTGACATACACAAATTATGCCACCTATTTTAAGCTACGACCCAAGCTTGTATCCGGTTGTCTGTTTCTGAATATGGTGATCTTTTCCATTCCCTTTGTTATGTGCCATACCAAAAACGAAGAAGAAAAACACCCAAGCACCTTTTTTACATTGTGTCGCATCACAACCGCAGACTTTAATGTATTTTTAGGGATTTGCTATAGACCAACACAAAGTGAAATGTTTGACGTTTTCTCACAACAAATATGTGAGAAGGGGGACATGCATTTATTTTGAGTTTCCTTTATTCTGAGATTAGCGGTCTGGAAAGGGTTACAAAGCCATTTCTTAGGCTCTGGGATTTGAATGAACCACATTAAGAGCCAAATATTCAGTAATGGAGAAAATGTGGAACAGTGATGAGCTTTTTCAGGAGTGGCCTGCCAATCTGCCAAGAGTACTCTAAGAGCCTATTGCTGATTCATCAGAGGCCACAAAAAAAAGCCATAATAACATCATATACACATCAGACCTCACTTGCCACAGCTAAAACGAATCTTCACGATTCAGCAACAAGTCAGGGTAGGGATCAGACTGAAATAAGCTGGAGTGAGCAAGAAAACGGCTCATTTGGTTGGTTGTACTGTGAAGTTTGGCAAAGTTCAATTCATACGAACACTTGTGCAAGACTCTGTAATTGTGTTGATGAAGCCAAAGAAACACGTGCAACATATAAACATAATCAGCTAGATATGCCAAGTCTTCCCAACTAGCAGAACACATGCTCATTTAATCTACTTACAGTTAATACTGTTAAGTTTAAATGTAATGCCATGACACTTTGGTGCCATTTTTACAAACTGTCGGCAATTAATTAAAATGTACAGTCTATAACTCATAGTAAAACGTGTGAATCTCCAGAAGCCCTATCTGTCTGCAAGCTTCTCCTACGTTAGCGTTTAAAGATTTTAGTTCCAGTAATAAAAACTATAAAACCTGCAAACAAGAGACTTCATGACATGGTCATAAATCAAAGACGGTCAAAACAGAAACTGCACTTCACCCTTAGGTTACACACAAATGATTACGTTTATGTTTTTGCTATTATTTCAGATGGCTTTCCCTAAAGACACAATTCTTTCCTTGTTGTAATTTGTGGCTTCCCCTGAATCTCTACATCTCCTTTTCCTTCTTGGGGCTTATTCCACTGCACCAGCTGACCCAAAACTGAATCAGAATTATCTGTGGACTCTGCTGATGCAATATGTGAGGGATAATTCCGTGTCTGAGCCCATTTTGATCACACTACCCCAAAGTTTATTCAATAAGTCATCATCACATAGAGCCATTACCCTGAAACTGGAGTAATGTTTGCTAAAGAAATGCAAATGCATACAGTTCAACTTGAACATCTCAGAAAAAACGCTATTGATTTGATTAAAGTCTTCAGTTTAGGCATGGAGATATGAATGAATCTGAGGAAAGCTAAGTTCAGAAATTATTTATTTAATTTAAGCTGTCTCTCTTGAGTAACAAGCTGGACCTTTATGCATAGTCATTGTAAAAATAAAATTGCAATTGTAAGGTTTTGATGTGGAAATTTTCTGGTCTGCATATATACATGCAGCCATAAATGTGTACATGCATGCATATACACGCCATCAGAATGATCAGATTAAAGCTGAGTAGAAAGACTTACTAACTCATAGAAATAAGGCACAAACTTAGACCTAAAGGCTTGTCACGAAGATGTAATAAATAGGCAACACTTTAAATGGGTAAGGTTAATTATATGAGCTAGAAGTAGCGAGTGAGTGACGGACGGACTACAGTATGTCATTGTACTACCACAATGTGTTTAACCATCTTCCTACGCAGAAGATTATTAGCTTTTACTATGCAGACTGAACTCATCACCTCACCCCTTTGCTTTTCCTTAGCTCATCATCTAGCTAATTATTCTCACTACAGGGAATGTTACAAAGGAGAACATCCTTTTATCTCCTGTGGACTTTCGGTTCTTTCATAAACTGTGCATGTGTGTGTTCTGTGCTGGTCTCACTGCTAGACTCGGTGTCTGCCGCTTTACTTTTCAGCTAGTTCTTTTATGGTGATAGACCAGTTAGGCAGGTAACCATGGTTATGTAGATGATGACCAACTGGGTCATTCACTTGAAAGGTTCATATGGGCCCCCGTCCGCATATGTGGAGAAGAAGCCAGCAGATGCCCAGGCATATTATTTATTCCTTTCTGTTCCTTTTTACATGACCTAAAAACTTTTCATTATGTGTCACTCCCATGTCTTAAAGTTTTGTGTGTTTTTCCCGACATGCTACTGTGCAGGATAAACTTTTAAATGAAATCTGCACACACATAATCAACACTTATCTCTTTTTTTTGTTGTTGTAATTTCAACCCATCTGTCTCTGCAACCTGGCAACTCGCAATCCGATTCAAGAGGCATCTGCACTGCTGCTTGATCAGGCAAGATGGCAGCTGAATGATAAATGGATTAGTTACTATTGAGCTACTGTGGCTTAGTTTACAAAAACAGTACATACACGTGAATACAAATTATACATAATGCTTATTAAATTGATATGACAGATAATTGCAGTTTAGCTCCAGGCACTTTCTTGCACTTTAAACATTTGCCACGTTCAAACAGCTTAATGCACTGCAAACAGCTCATTATTAAAGAAAGACACATGAAAGACTGATTTAAGTGTGTTTACTCACTTTGATCACTGAAATATAGCTCCTGTCAAAACTGTAGACACTGCATGTTCACTGGTAGTTTATAAAACTGTAATAATGAAAAGAAAATACAAAAACCTTAAAATAATATGATAAGAGTAGATACTAAACAAATTGTTTGTCCAATGTCACACCATAAAAAATAACATATTTGTACTGTGAGACAAGAAGACAATGGGATTCAATTTTGGAGTTAAAATAGGTGTTTTATGGAGCTTCTAACAAAACAAATACCAGCACAGTAGATAACGGCAGACAAAATGACTTTGAGAGATTTTTGAAATCTCTGGGAAACTTAAAGAAAGAATGTGTCTTTTTAATGGGATTCTCTTGTGTACACATGCTTCTGTTTAGCCTTAGTGGCATAGCTGTTTGCCGTTGTTTTATAGAACGGAGTTTCACAGAGACTACTGTTGAGAAAGGAAAAATATTATTTTAAATCAAAGTAACTAAAGACGTTGGTTAAGAAAAATATTGTAATAAGGGAAGGAAATGTTGATAGGAGGTGAAAGGACGGCTGGCATATTTCCAAAGTGATTTGTATCTTGGTTTTAATGGGTTCCTGTGTGTTTATTTATCAAAGCTGTACACTACCCAGGTACCAGGATCTTTCTGTCATAAGTATTATAAAAGTATACAAACACACATTGTTTTCTTGTTTTAGATTAGTTAGATTAAATAGTCTATCCTAAATGTTTTGTTGTTGTTTTGATTAAAACTGTGTTACTTTCTTTAAAATCAGAACTTTACATTATCTAAGATGACTTCATCTTAAGGTAATCTGTCAAAGTCCTTATGATTGTGTTATGACTTTGTAAGCTTCTTCACATTTTTGTTAAACGGAGGCACAGCTCTGGATGTATTTCAAAGTCACATCTCAACTATACCGCTTCCTCGTTTGACCTAATGGGAGAAATCAAAACAAATCAACCAAGAAATCAAGAACATAACCAGTCACTGTTAAAAGCCTGATTAATCCCAGGGGTGTAATTTCCACATTGTTTGAAAGTGCCACATTTATTGGTTCAAACAAGTATGAAGACCAGAACTAAAATTTTAAATGCATAAGGTCCACAAAACATCTTATAAACGTTAAGACTATATAATAAATCATAAATTGAAAGTCCTTGATGTGATTTAAAATAATAAATGAATAAATAATTATATGCCAATTTAAACCAACACATCTTCTCCACTCAGATGTGTTAAACTGTATTTTTTTTAATGTGTGGGAAAGATCCATAGAATAGTAACAAATAAGACCAGATCTATGCCAAAACATGAAATTTAATTTTAAACATTCAAGCTTTACATCCTTGACAGGAACATTTCTTGTTGATTTCATCAAAGAACATGTTCAAGCTAGTTGCTATAAAAATAAAATAAAATAGTTGTCCAGCAAGATAGACAAATGCTTATCATTGTTATAACATTACACATCAAAACCTGTGGAGCTGTAGTAAGTGTTAAATTCATGATGCCTCTAACTACAACACTGCAGAGACCATATTAGTCTTTGCAGTAAAGGAGTTGTGACATACTGCTGTGCTAGTGTTTTGCTGCAGGAGAAATGGATGCATGTCACAAAATACATAATGAGGAAAGAACATTAAGACATCAACGGAGTGAAAGACGCACATTTAATTTTATGTGTGTCCAAGCAACCTCTAATTGGCTCCTAAACATTTTTTTTAAATGGCCACATTTGGTAGACTGTTATTGTAAATTTGTAAATGTCAGTGCCACATCCTGCCAGTGGGTAGTATGCCAAGGTATGAAATGCAGTGTAGCCTGTATCAGCTGTTACAATTGGTACTTTTTATGATAAAGCCCCGTTTTACACCACCGCTGAACTCCTTCCCGAGTGGATTGGTTGACAAGAGCAAACACTCGCTGATGAGGTGTGATCGCAGCAGTATATCTCTACGAAGCTTTTTTTCTTTCTTTTGTTGTCTATAAAAACTGTGAAGACTTGGCTTACTTCCTGTGTTACCTTTTAAATTTGTAAAATGCAAACAAAAAATCAGGTCCATATGAGATTAAATAAATGTGATCAATTCAATGCACTTCTTTTTCCGTTTGTTGTTTTTATAATGAATATCCATTTGAAGTCACAATGCATACTATATTACTTTTAAAATTATTTTTTAAATCAAAAACCAATGTCTATTAAGCACATAATTTAATCCAAAAATCCATCTAGGTCTTGAATGGCTTTGATGTTTTGAGGTATTTTAAATTGTGTTCAACATTAATATGCACACAGTCAAAGGTTCAAGCAAATCCAAATTAGATATTTTACTTCCTAGCTCAGGGATGCTGAGACATTTCTAAAAGGGATATTTTTAATGGAATCTAAATGTCTAACCACCAAGAAAAATAAAATAAATACAGCGAATTATTGGGCATCCAACTATTGCTGGGAAAGTAAATATCATCCTTGTAGGTTCTTTTCATTTTTTTGTGAAATAGTTTTAAATAAATTAAATTTGTTCTGTATAAAATATAAAATTTAACACTTATTTCAGCTTTGTGAGCATAGAATCTGCTGACCCTGTGAAGCCAGCCCCGAGTTTGCTCCTCTTCCCTCGTTTTCTGCTCCCACCAACTCTGTGAGCATGTTCTAACACGATGCATAAATTCAGAACCAATTTTACACCACATTGACTGAGCTCCACTTTCCAAACAGCCGTACTGGAGCACTTGAATCCTACTCAACTCTCATCCAGTAGAAGTGCACCAGACCAAGAGACTGACTCTAGCTTCCAGTACGGACTTTCTACTCAGACTTAATAAAACTTTTAATCATGCCCAAAATCTTTATGATGCAGGCAATTTTTCATAAGCCATTGCACATCACTTAATGGAGTGAAAGAGACGTATTTCATCCGGCATTTGTTATCAACACACACACACACACAGAGAGGAAAATAAGTATTTGATACATCACATAATTTCTTTTTTTCTTCCCAGTTTTCCGACTAGCAAATAAGCCAGGTTTATTTGTAAGGCATATTTCAGCAACAAGGCAGTTCTAATGCTTTACATAAAAAACAGCCCAATAATCAATTATGAAGGAAGCATCAAACGTTAAAATTAGTCGAATTACATCATTACTACTACTACTACTAATAATAATACTAATAATCAGATATACATCAAATTACTCCCTATTTTAGTTATTAATAATCAGAGGCAACTGTAAGTAATTTTTTTTGTTCTGTTTAAAAAAAATCTAGATGTTTTAGTATTTTTGCAATTTTCTGGAAGTTTAATTGAGATTAGAGGAGCCAAAAACTGAACGCTGCTTCTCCATGTTTGGATCTCACTCTGATGCATATTAGACAAGAACCAGAAGATCTGAGTGGTCTGCAAAGTTGTTGATACAACTAAAGGTCTCCAATGTATTTTGGTGCTAAACCATTTAGTGATTTATGAACCAACATAAACATTCTTCTGCTTGGATCTTTGAGAAGCTGATTGTGAGAATGTCAGGACTTGATCTTGCTCTTTATACTCCAGCCTTTCTTTCTTGGTTTCTTAAACGAATGATTGATTCTCCACATAAACATCAAAATTCTCGCTGTCTGTCTAAGACTCTGGTTGTGAGTTTCCCCTCTTCATCTTCCAGCTCAAACCTGAGGCCCAGTTGCCTATTGCATATTCATTCATTGCATCATTCTTTCACATACAAAGCAAAACCAGTACATTACATACAAATTACAAATTTGTTTGTAATTTTCCAAACTTTCTGACAGCTTTTTCCCCATGCACTCGCTTCTCCATTCCCTCTTCTCATTGATATTCTTTTCGTCATTACTTGCAACTTTACTCTGTTTCTCAGCAACAAATGCAAAAGATATTTTTTGGCTGAATATGTGAAATTTCCAATAGCAAAGCCCTCTCATTTTGCATTTTATTTTTATTTTTTTATGCTTGCAAGCTCATTCATTTTCACATTCCCAGAATAGCCAGTTCCAACATTTTTTTTTTTTTTTGTTGATATTTTGAAAAAAGACGGTTTAATTATTTTGGCTTTACTCTGCTTTTACTTTGCCTATTTAAACAATTTAAAAATTGATGTGTTGTTTATAATCTGTACTTTAGGCACAAGTTGAAAACGTATTTTTCCCTTTTGTGCTGATGCAAACACATGCACACATAAATGAATATCCAGATCCAATCCAGAGACATTTCTATAGTATACACTCTATGGATGGAGAAGGTACATTTACACCATTCTTGCAAAATTACTTACTTGCATGCTTTCTCACACACACTCTGCAGAAAGTTGGTGACTTCTCTGAACTTCTCTCCGTAATGTTTTGTGGCCTACCATTTTCTGACTGAAATTATGTCATTCCAGTAACCTCCACTTTGCTTTAACAATACTGACATTTTACTGTAGCACATTACTTTTTACTTATTGCACATGTGGCATTCTCTCACAGTACAAAACTTGAATACTCTGAACTCCTGGGGGCAACTCTTTCTCCTTCACAAATGTCCATAGAAGCACTCTGCATAGCTAGGTCATTGATTTTATTTTATACGTGTCTTTGGAAGTGTTTAGAAAATATGAGCCAAAACTTCCGGCAATCTAGTTCAATTCCTCATGTTTTGCAACTTTTATTAATTATTAATTTTATTGTCAGTATTAGGTATATAATTACTATCATTATTTTTTTTTTATTTGTTTATTGTGTTACACCTTGTTTTCCATCTGTCTCTTTGCAGTTTTTCATCATCTGTCTAGTCTGCTGACTCGATGACGAATAGCCAGTCATACCAATAATTTAATAAATTATACCGCACAGTGGAGTCAGTGTCTTATTTCTCCCCTTTGTGGAGCTAATTTTATTGTATTTGTAAATTACAACACTTTAGAAAAATTCATAATTGCAGACAGATATTTCCAAATCTTTATTTTTGTTATGATTTTTTTGTTGTTGTTGTTTGCAGGTAGTAAAGGCAACATTTAGGAATCAGCTATTTCATTAGACTAATAAAAGGCAATAAAACTCTTTAATACCTACTTAAAGGAGGTTTTTTGCAAAAGGTATCTTTAATAAGACAAACAAGCCTCGTTCGGATACATGATTTACTGAGTGTGATTGCATCGGATACTGTTGAATTTTAAAGGCAACTGGAGCATATGTAATAGAGAATTAATGATCTCATTTGAGGGTCTTTTTTTTTTCCCCCACACCAGAAATAAATACATTATGCCTAAACGTTATTTATATTTCGTTTCAATAAGCTTTAGGATGGCTTTTAACTGCTTTAGAGAATTGAATTATCTTTCAGAGACTTTAAGAGCTTACAAATCCTCAGAATGGCAATTATCACTTTGAGGCAGCCCCCTGTGAGAATCGGTTGAAAAAGACTGCGTGTTTTGATGCTTCGCTGGCATATCGGTGTAAACAAAGTTTCTCACATCTTCTGTCTTGCTGTCACCTCATCGCGGATGTGCACTCAGGCACATGAACATCCTCCACAGATGTGACACAATGTGATTAGAAAATTGAGCTCCAGAGACACAAGGCTCCCCAATCAAACTAGGAGGGACTTGAAAAGAGTGAAAAATCAAAACTCAACAATCAATCTGCAATTTTGTCACTGTAATTATGCAGTGTGGGTTCTTTCCCTACATGACACCTGAATGAGGAAGCTTAGGATGATTTCTCATGGCCACACAAGTTGAGTCTAATTAATAAGGTTCTTTTCCCCTGTTTTTCTCTCAACTTTTCTTCGGCAGTGACTGGAGGTGTGTATGGTCCCCAAGAGGAATCAAGTTCAGAGCCTGAAGATGACAATCAAATGAAGTTTTACACAGAGCAGAACAGAGGACGAAGGCGCAGTAAAGGTAAGGAAAGAAAATACAGATTTTTTTTTTACTCTGAACCTTGTGATCAATGCCATATGTTAAACTCCTCACTGTGCACAGTAAGGGGGTTGTCTGTACTCACTGAGAATGCAATAAAATTGAAAAAAAAAAAAAAAAAAAAAAAAAAAATTGGAGATTAGAAAAACAGTAAAGTGTGCTTAAAACCAAATGAATTCTAATGTTGGAGTGGCTGGATATGAAGGGGAATAATGATATATATGGCATACAGAAAAGAGAAATGAGCCAAGACATTTTTGGAATTGTCAGCATAGCTTGAAATAGGAAGGAGTTCTGCACACTCCCTGCGGTGTGTAAAGTGCTATTTTATAGCACAGCCAATGACACTCAAAGGAGATATATGAGCTGATGTAAATGGAGTTTCTGTGATAATGAAACTTAAGTCAAATGACTTGGACCGTAAACATGTTTTTTAACTTCCATGACATGTAATACTGAAGACTGTATTGGACGAGAATATCCATATTCAAGACCTGGAGGAAATGTAACTCATAGTTTCCATGTGTGTGTGTGTGTCTGTGTATCCTCCTGAATATCAACATATAAAAAAGTGAAGAAAAAAAAACTGTTTTTACTCTTCGTCTCCTTGGTTACAGTTTGCTTGAAACCTTATATTTTCATGAGTATGAGTTTGAGTTTGCCAATGTTTTTCCTTTAAGGAAAACTTATACAATTCTTCTGCCAGTGTTGTCCAAAATAGCATTCAGTTACAAGCAGCTCCAGTGAATGGTCATGCAGTGGAAATAGATGGAGAGCAAACTTTGGTACTACTTAGCAAGTTGGTTGAAAACCAAACATGTAAATAAATAACAATTATACGTTACAAGTATAATTATACTTTACTTTACAAGTATTCAAGAATACTGGGCGACTTCTTGTTGACAACACGAATGAACACTTTGTAAATAAAAATAGATATCAGTTCTAAAATTGGAATATATAGACTAGGTAAGAATATATGTTTTTTTTTTTTTACCTAGGCACTTCAGAAACAATATGGAGATTGTACCTGGAATCTAAATAAAGCACTGTTTAAGCTGAGATCTGCAATCATAAAGAATCTAGTAAAGCAAAATCTGGTTTGGCTATGTATGTTTGGCTATGTATGGTCACAGATCATCATGTACAAATATTTAAATCCAATCCTCAGCTTTGCAGCAAAAGACAAACAATTTCGCAATAAATAGTTATGTATTAAAATAACATTGTCAGGATCTGTGTTTCTGTGTATTTATTTTTGAGTTTTCTGTGTAGTCCTGTTCCCTGTGAGTCTCTGTCTCTGTGTCTTCCCCGTTAATTGTTTCCCAGGTGTGTCTCGTTCTATTGATTACCTCGTGTGTATTTAGTCTCCCCTGTTGTCTCTGTTCCTCGTGGGGTCCTTGTCATACGTCGTAAGTGCGCCAGTAGAACTGCCTAGTCCTGGTTAGCAGTAGTATTTTGTTCTTTGTCTGTGCCAGTTGTACTGTGAAGTCCTGGTCAGCTTAGCTCTTCGTGTCAGTCCTCGTGTTTAGTCAGTTGCTACCGGTGCTGAGCCTCTGAGTTTTCCGCTCTGCCGTGCTGCCTGTCTTTTTGGACTGT